>PVJN01009559.1:0-60392 GCA_004026805.1 Lasiurus borealis | reverse complement strand
TGGATTGGAAGAGCCTTAGTCCTTCTGATCTCTTTCAGTCCCTCCCACCCAAGTCATTTCCAAAAAAAAAGTATAATTTAGTGGAAATTCAAGACAAGGTCACTGGCTTCCCATTTCAGCTAAATTGCTGTCGGTAAATCCCTACTATATAAATATTAGTGGCCCGGTACATGAAATTCATGCATGGAGTGGGGGGGGGTCCCTCAGCCCAGCCTGCATCCTCTCCAATTGGACATTCCTCTTGCAATCTGGGTCCACTGGCTACTAACTGCTCACCTGCCTGCCTGCCTGATCGCCCCTAACTGCCTCTGCCTGCCTGCCTAATTGCCCCTAACTACCTCTGCCTGCCTGCTTGATTGCCCCTAACTGCCCTCCCCTGCTGGCCTGCTCTCGCCCCCAACTGCCATCCTCTGCTGGTGAATTTGGTTCTGATCGGTCAGATTCTAAGCCAGTCAGCATCAAAGCTTCACTTCTTAGGCCGCTATTGGCTCCTCACAGAGTTGATTCAGATTTGGTTCTGATTGGTCAGTTTCTATGCCAGTCCGCATCTCTGGGCCTATCAATGGGGCCTGATCAGAAAGAAATGGAGGCACAACTGCTGGCCAGACTGAAGAGAAAGAGGGAGGCAAGTGCTGTTCAAAAGCTGCCACAGAGGCAATGGATCAGGCCCTGCATCTCTCTTCAGGCCTCTCTCTGGCCCTGATTTGTGGCCCTCTCAGCAGTCAGTGCTGGGGCACCACGCCTGCAGCAGACACAGTCTGACTGCAGGACTGACTTCTGGTTGGTTGAGCCTTACAACCCAGGGTCTTTATATATTAGGATTCTGGAGGCACTGCTCTGCTAAGAGAACAATAAGAAAATAAACTTATTCAGCAGGGGTATCACTTAGTGTAGCTAGCTTCTTCCAATACAAATTTCTTTGTCAAAAATTAAACAAAACAAGTCACTTGATCTTACCTTAAAAGTTTGCTTTCTCTTTTCAAAAACAAATATTGGTTGAGCAATGACAGATTTTTCTGTAAAATAAAAAGAACAGAAAATAAATAAAACCATATTCTGACATTTCTAATACCAACTAAAAATATCTGAAGATTTTATTTATTTGTATTTTTTTTCTGCCTTTGGGTAAAATCCAAACTGTTTTATGTGATGCTACAAATGGAATATTTACAAATAATTTTAATAGTTAATTATAGAAATAAATACTTGGGGGAAAGTGGTAGTAAATATAGAGTGATCATCCCATTAAAGGAACATGAGTTAAGAATTTAAGAAAAATAAAATATAATTCCCTGCCTTCAGAATCCCACTAAGAGTGGTTAACATCTATACTTCTAGAATAA
This sequence comes from Lasiurus borealis, assembly GCA_004026805.1. Classification (NCBI taxonomy): domain Eukaryota; kingdom Metazoa; phylum Chordata; class Mammalia; order Chiroptera; family Vespertilionidae; genus Lasiurus; species Lasiurus borealis. Next base: position 59,049 of record PVJN01009559.1, on the reverse strand, counting down.
AAAGTTCTAAGGGGTGAAAAATCTCACTTGATAATACTTTTCCTACTTGGATCAGATCTGAAGGTATAGATATACTGCATTCCAGCTTTAAAAGTAATCTAGAAATAATCCATATTTACTTGACTAGAGTAGTCACATACTAAGAAATATTTTCAATATTTAGACTAAGAATCAGTGTCTGTGTCATAAAGTAGCTAAAGTTTGTCCTCGCCATACCAACTTTCCTCATCTTTTATAATCTTTTATATTTTCCTATCCTAGGTAGGATGATGGAGAGAATCTCATTGACTAGAGTATAAATGGGTGATCACAGCTTTAAATATCAGCGCTCCAGAGTTCTCTGGGAAAATCACATGGTCCTGAAGAGCTTGGGCTCTGGAGTTAGGTGGGCATGTGTTCGAATACCAGTTTCGCCACTAACCGGCTTTAGGAAACAGAATATGTACCTGTTTCCTCACCTGAAAAAAGAAAGATTATGCCAGTACTTACCTCACAGAGTTTGTGTGAAGATGAAGTGGAATTTTAGAGCTAATGATAACATTTTAATAAAACAAACAAAAAAGCCTCAAAAAAGAAGAGTAAAACTCTAATCTAACCCTTGCCATGCTCTAGCCCTAACCCTAACCCTAACCCCAGTCCTAGTCCTGGCACTAGCACTTCCCCTAACCCTATCTTTAATCCTAAACTTAACCTTGGACTTAAAGTTAACCATAATCCCAGCCATAACCCTAACTATAGTCCTAGGCCTAGTCTTAACAATAAACCTAACCATAACCCTGACCCTATCCCCAACCCTAAACTTAGCCTCAACCCTAGCAATAATCCTAATGCTAATCCTAATCATAACCCTAAACCTAGCCCTAACCATAACCCTAACCCAGCCCTAACCCTAACCTCAGCCTAAGCCCAGATATAGCCATATCTCTAACCCTAATCTTAACCCTAACCTAACCCTAACCCTAACCTGACCTAACCCTAGCCCTACCCCAGCCCTGGCCATAAGTGTAACTCCAAAATTAGCCCTAGCCCTAGACCTAAACCTAACCCTAACTTTAACACGAGACCTAGCACTAACCATAACACTATACCTAACCTAAAGAATAAATAAGGAAGAAAGAAAGAATAAATATGTGGCATGCCACCAACCCCCATTTCAAAGCTCATAGCCGACATGGCTAACTGATGACCCACTTTCTTGAGGAGCCCGAATACGGGCTCGGACCCGGGCTCATGATAGGCTCCCCGAAGCCATTACCAACGCTCCGTGCTGCCATGCAGGCGGAGGTCACCTGGCTCCCCCAGGTTGCATCCATAATCTCCAGCCCAGGCATTTCGAGGAGCAATCACCCCTTTAGATGCCGGAAAGGGCTTCTCCAGTTCCCCCCAGTTATCCATGAGAGTGTCATCAGCCCCGCCAGACGCCCCTTTGCTGGGCTCCTGGGCCACGTGAGGCTGGATCCCTTCCTGCAGCCCAAGGACGGGCACTGTTCACTGCTTATGCGGGCGCCACTGCCCTGTCCGCCCGGAGCCCAGTGAGCCCAGCACGAAACAGCCAGTCGCCACGGGCAACCCCAGCCACCTGGGACCGTGGCTCGAGTCTTCGTTGTTCCTCAATCAGGCTCTTTCCAGCAGTTACTTCAGATGTAAGGAAGGAGCTCGTGGTGACTCTGAGAGGAAACTGATTTGTGAATGTACAGGGGACACTGGTGAAGCCCAGCCATAAATGGATCTTTTCTCAACTGGACTCGGACAGTCATTCTTAAAAAAGCACGACTTGGCCTTCACCAAGACAAACTACATGACTTTCCTGCTATCAAAACATGCAGCTAAATACAGGCAAAAGCGATCTTTTTTTAAAAAAAATATATATTTTATTCATCTTTCACAGAGAGGAAGAGAGAGGGATAGAGAGAAACATCGATGAGAGAGAGACATTGATCAGCTGCCTCCCGCAGGCCCCCTACTGGGGATGTGCCCACAACCAAGGTACATGCCCTTCACAGGAATTGAACCTGGGACCTTTCAGTCCACAGGCCAATGCTCTAACCACTGAGCAAAACCAGTTTCAGTGCAAAAGCGATCTTTAATGGCAGGAAATCCCAGAGGGTGATGCGCAGCTTGGAAGGCGAATGGGAAAGTAAGGAGGCCCCTTTTATTCATTAATTCCACAAATATTCATTGCACATCTTTTTGGTGTGCCAGCCACTGTGTCAGGACCCAGGCACACACTGTCTGATTGAAGGTCCCTTAGCCTCCAGCAGCCGCCTGCTCTGCCTGATGCAGCCCAGCGCATTAGTTAGAAGGCAGATCATCTCCTGACCTCCACTTCCCTCTAAAGTTTCTCCCTCTCCCCCAATCATTTCTCTGGCCTCCAAGACAAAGGCAAAGCAAGCATCGATCAAGCTCTTGGGTTCACCCCAGTTTTCACACCTGACTCAGTAGGAAAAACCTATATGATAAAAGGCCAGTATGCAAATTGTCCCCTTGGGAGTTCAACCAACTGGGAGTTCAACTGCTTGCTATGACGTGCGCTGACCGCCAGGGGGCAGCACAGAGCGAAGGAAGGCCTGGATGACAGCTGGCAGCTGGGGGCAGGAAGGCCCTGATCAGCCCTGATTGCTAGCCAGGTGTAAGGACCCTACTCAGGCACTGGGCCTCCAGTTTGAAAATAAAAGCAAAGTCTTTGAAATTATATCTTTAAAATTGTATCCTTGATTATTTATAAAGTATTTATCCTTCAAGCCATTTATCTAACAAGCATGTAGTGACGGATGACGCGTATGAGGTCGTTTGCAGGGTGAGAGAGAGGACAGCGGTACAAGCTGAGACCAAGTTGGAGCCTTGGGGAGCCTGGTAGGCGGAGCCAGGAGTTCTGTTTTCATTCAGAGAAAAGCTGGGGGCCAGTGAGAGACTGACGCGTGGAGTGACTCACCGGGATAGGCATTTGTTGTTTATGATCACTCTGCCTGCCTGTGGGAAGGGGCTGGCGGGGGAAGGACAGGACGGGAGAGAGGAAATGATGAAGAGGCCAGGCTGGATTCCAGGAGAGTGCCGGCAGGCTGCTCTTGGCTTCTCTGATCGTCTTGCATCTGTGATGTTTTGAGGCAAATGGAATAATTAAAAGTTTAAAATACAGTCTTCTCTTAAAAGGAATGGAGATGAGAGAATGGGGAGGAGAAACTAAAAACACTTTAGGATTAATTTTGGTGTTTTGCCTTTTTTAAGGTTCAAGTAACATTTTTTTTTAAATATATTGTATTGATTTTTTACAGAGAGGAAGGGAGAGATATAGAAAGCCAGAAACATCGATGAGAGAGAGACATCGATATCAGCTGCCTCCTGCATGCCCCACACTGGAGATGTGCCCGCAAGCAAGGTACATGTCCCCAACCGGAATCGAACCCGGGACCTTTCAGTCCGCAGGCCGACGCTCTATCCACTGAGCCAAACCGGTCTCGGCCAAGTAACATTTAATGAATCCTAATATTCATGGTTGTTTCCTAAACTACTCACTCCAAGAAGAAAAGTGTTCACTCATCCCTCAAATATATTTCAGGACCTGTTTTATGCAAGAGAGGACACAGTGCACTATTGATATCACTCAACCTCAGCTCACCTGCCATCCTGCTCCGCAATGGAAGCACGCAATGGGCTGAGGGCTTTTCCCCATCATTGTCTACTTTAATGAATCACTTTGCGGGTTAAATACGCTTTCTGCCATATTTGCAGATGCTTACTTACAGGTGGGGAGACGAAGGCTCTAAGAGACTCGCTCAAAGTCATGCCACTAATAAGTGGCAAAGCCTTTAATTAAACCCAGGCTCCTCCTGCAAATTATTGCTCTAACTCCCACCTGTCATACTGTGATATCCATAGAACTTCGCCTGTAAAATATCATGTTCTAAATGTATAACATGTACACTGTTGGCACCAAGAAAAGAGCGAGCAAAGGAAGGGGCAAGGAGGAGACTGCTGGTTTTTCCTCCAGAAAATCCTGTAGAACCATTTGATCCTTCAAACCATAAGAATATGTAGAATTAAAAAACTTTTAAAAAAATAATTCCTTCCCACTATAGTGTCAGCCACCCATAATTAAAGGACAAATCTCGAGCTCTTTGCCCAAAATAGACTTCTTATTGAGCTGCACTGCCTAGCAGGCAGAGATCACTATCTTCTTTCTTAGCAAATTCCAGAATGATGGAAATATCCTATCTAATAAAAAAGAGTACTATGCAAATTGGCCATCATCACTCCAACACACAAGATGGCTGCCCCACTGTGGTCAAAGATGGCTGCCCCATGTGGACACAAGATGGCCACCACAAGATGGCCAGCAGAGGAGGGTAGTTGGGAGGGACCAGGTCTGCAAGGAAGTGCAGTTGTGGGAGATCAGGCCAGAAGGGGAGGGCAATTGGGAAGAACCAGGCCTGCAAGGGAGGGCAGTTAGGGGTGACCAGGCCAGCAGAGAAGGGAAGTTGAGGGTGATCAGGCCTGCAGGGATGGGCAATTGGGGGGGATGCAGGCCTTCAGGGGAGGGCAGTTAGGGCAAACAGACTAGCAGGGGAGCAGTTAGGCATCAATCAGGCTGGAAGGGGAGTGTTTAGGGTGTGATCAGGCTGGCAGGCAGATAGGATCGGGCCTAAACGGGCAGTTGGACATCCCTTGAGGGGTCCCAGATTGGAGAGGGTGCAGGCGAGGCTGAGGGATAGACTTCTGTGTGCAAATGATCTCTTCTGTAGAAAACACCAACACAGCACAGCAGGTGAGGAGACACGCAGTATCTGAATCACAGGCTTTGTGATTTTTTGAAAAAAGAACAAAAAGCGAAACTATACGAAAATGTTCTAAGACAATTTTAAATGCACTTTTAAAAATATATATTTTATTGATTTTTTTACAGAGAGGAAGGGAGAGGAATAGAGAGTCAGAAACATCGATTAGAGAGAGACATCAATCTGCCGCCTCCTGCACGCCCCCTACTGGGAATGTGCCTGCAACCAAGGTACGTGCCCTTGACTGGAATTGAACTTGGGACCTTTCAGTCCCCAGGCCGACGCTCTATCCACTGAGCCAAACCAGTTTTGGCTATTGTGGTGTTTTTTTGAAGATTTTTTTTTTTCTTTCTCTTTTTTTTTTGTCATTAAATCTAAGGCTAGTCATTTTTTACAAGTCCCTCTACACCTATTTTGCTTCAACCAACTATCAAGACAATCACTTCTGCTGATTAACTGTAGCTTATTTAATGTTCAAAAAGAAAAAAAAATAGCATCCCCCAAACTGGAATCCGAACTTGAGAATGAAGAACCTCATAACAAAATTGGTCTCGCGAATCAATCTCATCATCTATAGTGCGGGTATGTGTCTGACCCGTGCCCGGCTTACAAACACATACGTGCGCATGCATTTTTATCTGTAACCTAATTTCTTTGCAGACAACTCAAGTTTCACACAGCCCACCCCAGATTTAAATGGTCTCTCTCCAACATTCAAAGACTTTTCTTTTCTTTATTCTTTTCTCCATAGATGGCAACATCCCTCCTTGTCACGAATTACCTCTTTCCTCCCAAGAGAGGATTTGGCACTGATGACTGAAATCAGACATCACATGGGGTCTGAGTGTGGTTTTCCATGAGGTGGATGCCTACGCCACAGCCATTATCAAGTTACTGCGCTGTAGTTGATGGAGGTCTGGGGTGTGTGTGTGTGTGTGTGTGTGTGTGTGTGTGTGTGTGTTGTTGTTGTTGTTGTTTTTGATCTGCTGATGGAAGAGAATACAGTGGTACCTCGAGATACGAGTTTAATTCGTTCCGTAACCTTGAGGCGTGGGAAACTATGAGACGCTCGAGTCTCGGTAAACTGGTGGGTCGTGTGCAGCCGGCCGATCCACACAATTACTCCTATCTCAACTGTTGCTCATATTTCAAAGCAAAAATCGCTCGTATCTCAAAAATCTTGTATGTTAGGGCACTCGTATCTCGAGGTACCACTGTATGTGTCCTGGGAGCCTGGAGTCCTTTCAGGACCTGAGGACCATCCTACAGTGACATGGGCCACTCACAAAATCTCCTTCTTCTCCCTCCTGTTTGAATGAACAGGTCAGATCTGGTTTCCTCAGCTCCCATTTAACCCCTGACCTCCTCCTGGCTCAACTCGCAGATGCACATTCTACATTCTTTTGGTGTCGCTCAGTGAGTATCAGAGATATCTTCCGATTAGCATCCCTTCCTGGAAGGCCAGACCTCACCCTGTGACCTCCTGCTGTTTACGATCATCTACAGACGGTGAGCTGTCTGGTCACGGGGCAGAAGGAATGCAGCTTCTTACCCAGTACAGGTATTTCCCACATGCTCAATCTTGGCTTTGGATATTATACTAGATCTGCCAGCAGACATCATTAAAAAGCAGCTAGCGTATGAAACTTATCTTGCCTAAAAGTTAAGATTTCAAGAGGAGATGACGATTTAAAATAATAGTAGGGCCAGCGCTTTGGTAAGGAAAGTTCTCAGTTTAAATAAAAAGGTGATTTATAATAATGACTATTATTTAGGTCCTTTTGAATCTGAAGTTAGAGATAACCCAAACCATCTTTCCAAGGCCATACCGGCCCAGTTCCAAAGCTGCTACATTGCTCTCTTTCACACTCCAGGCGGCCTAAGAGATAGAGCCTCGGTGGTTATTTCCATGTCAGTGAAGACAGCTAGCTCACTAAGCAGGCCACTTGCTTTGGGCCAGTGGTTCTCAACCTTCCTAAGGCGCGACCCTTTAAGACAGCTCCTCATGGGGTGGTGACCCCCAACCATAACATTATTTCCGTTGCTACTTCATAGCTGTAATTTTGCTACTGTTATGAACTGTCATGTAAATATCTGATAGGCATGATGTATTTTCATTGTTACAAATGGAACATCATTAAAGCATAGTGATTAATCAAAAACAATATGTAATTATATATTGTGAAATATTTATTTCTAATGACAAATAAATGAAATGTTGTCTTGAATCGTGGGGTGGCATGGGTAACAGTCTTCATATAGCAATAGTAAACTACATGGCTACACTTTGCTACACCGAGGAGCGGTGTGTTGGTTCCTAAGACCATGGGAAATAGGTATTTTCTAATAGTCTTAGGCGACCCCTGTGAAAGGGTGGTTCGACCCCCAAAGGGGTCGAGACCCACAGGTTGAGAACCACTGTTCTGGGCTGATGTTTGCACTTACACAGTTCATTTCACACCTCTTTTTTTAAAGCCATAAATACACCTTTTGGGAGACACAGTAGGATGTGGTTAGTAGTCTGTATAGAAATGAACTGGTGGCTTTAACAACACATTTTTAAATGACTGAACCACAAATTCAATTCAATGATCAGCCGTCACTCAGGCCCTTCATAGGTGCTTAGCTGAGCACATATTTCGTGCCCCTTCAGAAGGAATGCACTGGCTTAAAAGCACCGACTCCGGTGTCAGGTTTCTAGGGTTGGATCTTGGCTCGGCTGTGAGGTACTGACGTTATCCACTTCATGGGGCTGGTGCACAAACGGAGCTGCCACATGAAGAGAGCTTACGTGTCTGACACATGACTGACTGCTCTGTAAATGTGACTTGTTTGTAAGGGACATGTTAGCCCTGTGGCGTGGTCACGGTGCAAACCTGGTTTGCTGCTCTCAAAGAACTTGTACCACACAGAGGAGGAGATACCACCAACAGGAATGAAACAATCATGGGCGAATCATAGACTCACAGTTCTGCAAGGGGTTTTATAGGTCTCCCCGTGGAAGTCACCATGAAAGTTGTCTAGAGCAGCGGTCGGCAAACTCATCAGTCAACAGAGCCAAATAGCAACAGGACAACGATGGAAATTTCTTTGGAGAGCCACATTTTTTAAACGTAAACTTCTGCTAACGCCACTTCTTCAAAATAGACTCGCCCAGGCCGGGGTATTTTGTGGAAGAGCCACACTCAAAGGGTCAAAGAGCCACATGTGGCTCACGAGCTGTAGTTTGCCAGCCATGGGTCTAGAGCATCCTCAAGAGATGACGTTCCATAACACAGCATATCAGCGGGGCTAACATGGATGCTATCGCTGGAGCACACCAGCCCATGGTGTGTGTGTTACCCGTGTGCCAGGATGTTGGTCCCTCTTCCCACAGGGTCAACCTCCTGTCTTCAGCCCCGAAGTGTGTACACATTTGAGTTCAACTGTGAGGTCACATAATTTAGTAATTTCTTCCTCCCTACTACTGCGTAGTTTTCCAGTGTATGTATAGACTACCGTTTTCTCATCCAATTTTTACCTGCTTACATATATGTGGGTGTTTGCATGTTGGCACTCCTAGGAATGAAACCTGCTCTGAGCATTCTTGTGCAACTTTTTGTGGACTTATCATCTCCATTTCTCTTGGGAAAATACAGTGGTACCTCGAGATACGAGTTTAATTCGTTCCGTAACCTTGAGGCGTGGGAAACTATGAGACGCTCAAGTCGCGGTAAACTGGTGGGTCGTGTGCAGCCGGCCGATCCGTGCAATGACTCCTATCGCAACTGTTGCTCATATTTCAAAGCAAACATCGCTCGCTCAACGGCTCGTATCTCAAAACTCTCGTATGTTAGGGCACGCGTATCTCGAGGTACCACTGTACCTAAGAATGGAACTGCTACATCATCGGGGAGGGGCGGATTTAACTATATAAGAACTGCGACCGTCTTTCCCAAAGTGGTCACACCACTTCGCAACAACAAATAGGAGTTCCAGAACACAAGCCATCACCGGTATTTTAAATCTGAGCTATTCAGTGGATGCGAAGTGGTATTTCCCAAGGGTTTTGATTTTGCGTCTCCCTACTAACTAATTAGGTTGAGCATTTTTTATGTGCTTCGTGGGCCATTTGCATATCTTCTTTTGGAATTATCTGCCAGATCAGTATGGATGTAACCTCAAGTCAATGTGCTCACAGCTCGGTGGCTGTGGTGGATGTGGCAGGTATTTGGAGACGCGGCTGTGGAAGAAGACAGCCGCTGGGAAACATCTAGGCCGAAGCTGCAGCCTGAGAAGGGAGACCAGACGGCCAGTCTTGTTGGTATTTTGGGAAGTGTGCCACCATGATGGTATTTCCAGGCTGCTCTGGATGTGGCCAGGAAGGGACAGACGGCCAGGACAGCCTGCCTTAAATGAGAACAGCAGCGGGACACACTGTTTTCTACTTGTAAAGTCGGGAAAAAGCTTTTTAAGCAGTACCCTGTTTCCTGGGAATATATTCCCACACAGCTGATCGGAGGGCCATTTGGCCTAAAAACCACACACAAAAAAAGGCAAAACATTAAAACTCTGCATATTCGCCGAAACGGGTTTGGCTCAGTGGGTAGAGCATTGGCCTGTGGACTGAAAGGTCCCAGATTCTATTCTGGTCAAGGGCATGTATTCTGGTTGTGGGTACATCCCCAGTAGGGGGCGTGCAGGAGGCAGCTGATCAATGACTCTCTCTCATCGGTGTTTCTAGCTCTCTATCCCTCTCCCTTCCTCTCTGTAAAAAAATCAATAAAATATATTTTAAAAAAATAAAAAATAAATAAAACTATGCATATTCTTTGACCCCACAATTTCACCTCGAAGAATGTACCCCACAAAAATAATTTTATCTCTGATGATTTATCTATTAGTTTACATGAAACACAGTGTTGTTTGTAAGAGTAAAAGCATTAGAAATCGATGAACTGTCTAACAGTAGGGAATTGCCAAAGGAATCGCTCCATCCACAGGAAGGAATAGTATACAACTGTTAAAATGAGGTGGTAGGAGGACATGTAAAGATGTGGGCATTTGCTCGTGAGCTATTGTTAAGTTAAAAAGCAGTTTACAGAGCACCAGGTACACAGTCTATTTTTGTTTAAACATCACACAATAGAACAACCTGTACATTTGCATCGAAGAAAAGGTTAGAAGACCATACATTCAAATGTTAATAGCAACCATTTACAGATGATTCTTACCATCTCCTTTATGCTCCCCCCAGCAAATCTTAGATAACAAATAGTACATCAGCAGTCGGGGGAAGGTAGCTTTAAATATTTCAAGCAAAATGAGCAGCACACCAAACCTCTGTGCTGCCAAAACCGGTGTTGCTCAGTGGATAGAGCGTGGGGCTGCGGACTGAAAGGTCTCAGGTTCTATTCCGGTCAAGGGCACATACCTTGGTTGTGGGCACATCCCCAGTAGGAGGCGTGCAGGAGGCGGCTGATCAATGTCTCTCTCTCTCGTCGATGTTTCTAACTCTCTATCCCTTTCCCTTCCTCTCTGTAAAAAATCAATTAAAAACAAAACAAAACCCCTGTGCTGAATTAGGACCGTCTACTGACGGGGGAGCAGGTTTTAGTCCTGTGCTTAAACCCGGGCGCATACCAGGACTTGATGCTCTGAAGCAGTGAGTTCAAAATAATTCACAATAATTCTGAGCTCTGACGGCACAGAATGGTCTTAGGAGTTTTCTGTTTCCATTTAACGTGAAGTATTTTCTACTCCCGCTCTGCTGAGCCTCATACCACATGCAGCCCACATCCAGGGAGGTGGCTTGACCTGGTCACACAAATCCTGGCACAGATGCCAGCTTGGGAAGGGAGGGGGCAGTGTTTGCAGTCCTTTAGCCAACACTTCCCATGTCCCTGGCATCCCAGGCTGTGTCTTTGGAAAAATAAATGGAGAGCTTGTAGCCTCGGCTGACCCATAGCCAGATCCACGGCAGGTTCCTGAGGAGAAGTCAGAAATGTCTGGGGGAATCCTCCAGCTGTGTGTGTGTGTGTGTGGGAAGGGGGGGGGGGTATGTCATCTGTGACAGCACCAGGACTTTTCCAGTGTCCTTTGCTGTCCCGGACAGGATGGATGGGCGGGACCTCAGTCGCCTGCCATGGACTGATCCAGCGGTCTGGACAGTGGACTTGAAACTTTTTTAAAAAATATATTCCATTGATTTTTATTTTTTTTTACAGAGAGGAAGGGGGAGGGATAGAGAGAAACATCGATCAGCCGCCTCCTGCACACCCCCCACTGGAGATGCGCCCGCAACCAAGATACATGCCCTTGACCGGAATCGAACCTGGGACCCTTCAGTCCGCAGGCTGATGCTCTATCCACTGAGCCACACCGGTTCCGGCTGGACTTGAAACTTTAAAAAGCCTGAGGGCGAGGATGGCTGCGAGGTAGCAGCTTCGTCTGAACGAGGGTCCAAGAGGTGAAACTCGACCCCCTGCCCTGCCCAAACCCAGCTGCTCTGGACCGGGAGCGGGAAAGCGCCAAGCACATACTTCGTTTGCCACCGAGGAATCCGGGGAGAGCCAGCAAAAACTAAGCTCAAACTCCAAGTCAGAGTGCACGACAGGACAGGGGAGAGGACCCGGCTAACTGCCAGCCACTCTCTGCATCTCCTGCCCCCACCTCATACACACACACATGCAGCGGATCCAGTCTCGCCCGCACGGGTGTTTTCTTACACGACGTCAGGCAAACTCCGGGAAAGGACAGTGGCCGGACACGGAGAGCCCCAGGATGACAGCTCCAAGAAGCAAGCGTGTCTCTAGTGCCCTCGAGTCCCCTAAAAACCAACAGCAAACCCAAGCGAACCCTTCCTGATGCATCCCTCTCAGAGCCATTCTCAGAGTTCAAACACAGAAGATCGCCAGGCTTTTTACAACCAGAGATTCGCCAGCACTTCTCCAAACCGCCCCCCAACCCCCCCAAATCCCCCCCACACACACACACTCTTTCAGGAATCAAACGCCCAGGAGCCCCCAGAACCCACAACGCGTCCACCTGCCGGACTCACCTCGCGGCTGCGGGTCCTCGGGGAGCCCCCGTCCGCAGGCGTGCAAACCGCCTAGCAGGTGGCTGCCGCCTCCCCCGTGCACAGCGGACATGGTCGCGGCTCCGGCGTCACTGGGACATCTCCTTCCCGGGGCCATCACCTTCCCCTGGCCTTCGCGGGACGCCCAGGACCACAGAGGCGCGTGCGGATCCGTCCTTGCGTGTCAAACGGTTCCTGCGCTAACACGTTTCCCAGGGTTTCCTGGCTGTGATTCTGAAAATCAGCATCCCCCGCTGTGACTGCCCCACGGACAAAGATGCCACCGCGCTGGGGTAAAAACGCCCAGGTCTTCTTTCATCTCAAAGCATGTTGAAAACTGTCCCCCTGAAAGTGTAAAATCCTGCCCAGTAACTGTTTCCAGCAGATGACAGTCTGGCTCTTTCTGACTCCTTCTGCGGACATGAAATCTCACGCCCCGAGTTTTCGCGAGGGCTGCTGGATAATTACCCCCAGAAGAGAAGAGGCAGCGAGTGCGGTCAAGTGATTTCTGAGCCGGTGGGAGTTCCCTCTGGGACAGCAGACAGGGACGGCTCTTAAGGGAGGGGGAGGAGGAGGAGGGAGAGGAGGAGGAGGAGGAGGAGGAGGAGCTGTGTGTGGGCTGGCTGATGAGCTTAAAGACAGACGCAGGCAAGACCTGGCAGTGTGTGAATAACAGTGACAGAAACAGGGATTCTGAAAAGATGCCCCGCCATCCAGGACCCACACACCTGCCTTCCGCCGCCTGGTGGGTAAAGCAAACAAAAACCCGGCGCAGGGGCTGGTGCGGCCTGGGGATTCGTTTGTGCATCTGAGATCTGAGGGTGGGACCGGGACCCGGAGTGAGCTCATGGAAATGTACTGCCGGCCGCTCCGTGGCTGTCAACAGCCTCCCGTCTTCAGAGATGGGCAGCCGGAGAGAGGCCGGCTGCCAAGGTAACTATGTGGAGCTCTGGAGGAGAAATAAGCACAGCAAACACGATCTTTCCAGAAATCTAGCTCCGCTCGCCCTGGGATTCTCTGCTGCTACTTCTGGGTCAGAAGACAAAGCTGTTTCCTGTGTGTGTGTGTGTGTGTGTGTGTGTGTGTGTGTGTGTACACTGAAAAGGCATATCTCATGGAAATGCTAAAAGTAGTTCATATTTCATTGAAATAAGAGCGGATTCGTGAATGTTTTAAAATAATCCCAAGCACCTTTCATTCCGCTCGCTCGGGAGCTTGCTGCCTCGGAAGCTCTAAGGAATGCGGGCAGACCTGCCCCGCAGGATTCACAGCGCCCTGTGCTTCAGAAAGGAGATGGGGCAGGACTAAAGGAGAAAGACAGCACCCTTTAGCCTTGATGTCTGGATCCTGCAGGTTCCTCTGCATATTTGAAATTTTAAAAAATATATATTTTATTGATTTTCTACAGAGCAGAAGGGAGAGGGATAGAGAGTTAGAAACATGGATGAGAGAGGAACATCGATCAGCTGCCTCCTGCACGCCCCCTACTGGGGATGGGTCTGCAACCAAGGTACATGCCCTTAACGGGAATCGAACCTGGGACCCTTCAGTCCGCAGGTCCACACTCTATCCACTGAGCCACACCAGTTTCAGCCATATTTGGAAATTGACATCCTCACTAGAAATGTGCCTCCTGGCCTGATCATGGGGGCACCCTCACTTTACTCTGGGGCGTTAATGCTTTCCCAGGAATGCATACTCTGAGCTATGAGAGCTCTTAGGAGATGTGTGACTGCTCCTTCATAAAATTCTTAATGGCTTATTAAACTGCTTTTACTATTTTAAAGATCTGCCTCTAGCCGTTTTAGGCCCCCTGCAGTGTAACAGGCTGTAGAAGTCTGGGGCTACTTTGAAAGAGCTTTCTAATCTTTTTTAAAAATATATTTGATTGATTTTTTTACAGAGAGGAAGGGAGAGGAATAGATAGCTAGAAACATCAATTAGCTGCCTCCTACACAGCCCCTAATGGGGATGTGCCTGCAACTAAGGTACATGCCCTTGACTGGAATCGAACCTGGAACCTTTCAGTCCGTAGACCGACGCTCTATCCACTGAGCCAAACCGGTTTCGGCTGAAAGAGCTTTCTAGACTAGAGCACCACGGCTCCTGCCTTCAGTGGCTGGGATTGAGCTCCTGCTTTGCAGGGGTCCTGGTGGAAGGCCGAGGCATTTCTCCCCCAATGGGATACAGCTGTCAATATTCCATTCCACCATGGGCCTCGCTAATGGGCCTCCTGCTGTGCAGGTAAAGCAAGTTACCCACAGAGCTGTAAGCCAGCCCGTGAGAGAGACGGGCGAAGTGTTTAATGAGGATTTTCATACATGTGTGGGTTGGTGGGGAGAATACCACCATAAGCCACGTGCAGCCAACCATCCTTTGGACCCAAGCATCGCAGACTGGCGGGACAACGTGGTTTTGAATCTGTGCTCCATCACAGTCACTTCCCCTCGCTTCACCTTGGCATTGAAACATTCCCGACATCATCGCGTTCTCAATATGTGATTCTAAAAGGACTCTGAAGAAAAAAGACCATGCTAACATTGTCATCTTTTACATCCCTATACCTGATTCCTTAATGCTATTAAATATCCAGCTGGCGTTATTTTTCTGATGCCTCATAATTTTTTTTTAATTTTTTATACTTTGTTCAAATTGGAAGCCAAGGATCCACACATTGGATCTGGCTGATCGCTCTCTCAGTCTTTTTCACTCTGCACATTCCTCTCTGAAAAAAAAAAAATGTTACTTAAGGATGAATATCTACATGTACCCTACTTTGTGTCTGATTTTCCAAAGACGCCCACTTTTCTTTCTCACCCCTGGATGTAAAACTAGGGGGAAGGGAGGAAGGGAATGTACAGATCCAGGGGCTAAAACCGCCGGCTTCTGGCCCTCCTGCCACAGCACTGCGTGACCCGGAACCAGTACTTAGCACCTCTCGGGTTGTGTCTTCCTTTGTCAAGTGAAACCCATGTTCGGTAAGCAGTGAGAGAAGTCACTCAACCCTCATCCTATGACTAGGTAGACCTGGGAAAGGAAAGACCATTCTGCTTTGTCATTGGCTAGAGTCTGAGAAGAAAGAAACAGATTCACAACTAAAAATCTCAGTAAGATTTGGGAGTGTGTTCGAAAATCTAGGCCCTCGTTTCTTGAGGGGTCCCAGATTGGAGAGAGAGCAGGCTGGGCTGAGGAACACACCCACTCACGCACAGATTTCGTGCACCGGGCCTCTAGTCAGCTATAATAAGCCACGGCCCTGCCTTTCCAGGAACACCACCAAGTTAGTAGTTCAGCGTGCATAGCGTTCTGTGCTTTTTACTTCTAAATAAAACCCTCCATCTGGGTAGGATCAAATGACGCTAAGGAAGGTGAGGTCTGGTTGTGTTAAGAAACAAGTGAGTAATGTTTTGGCATTTTTACTTGCAATTTGACTAAAAATTAATTAGCATCGCATTAAAGCCAGGCTTCTTCCCTTATCCACTCTGTGGCTTCCTTGGTCGGGGTTCTTCCTTCTCCCCCACATTCTCCCTGTGGATAATAAAACACAGGAGACGCAAATGGTCCTATTAGAGACCGTTCTGCTGGAACCCCTAGCCCCTGGGTGCAGGAGGTGCGCTGGCACAGCATCAGATGCACACTTCTCAAAGGCTCACTCTCTGCATTGCTGCCCTTGATCTCTAACTCGGTCAAACCGGCATTTGGGTCTTGGTATCAGCAATATCGCCTCACTCCATAAACACTGCCGTTGAAACTAGCGTTGGCCGTCTCTTGCAGATGAGCCCCAGGTTTGATGGCCATAGGCCCCTCCCCAACCCCCCCCCACAGATCAGCAGAGTCCAAGGTCAGGTAGTAACATGGCCTTCCAAGCTAAACTCTTGTCTTTGCAGCCAACGCCCAGGAGAAGGGGGTCTTGTATTTGCACTTTCAGAAAATGATGATCTGGCCGAAACCGGTTTGGCTCAGTGGATAGAGCATCGGCCTGCAGACTGAAAGGTCCCAGGTTCGATTCCTGTCAAGGGCATGTACCTTGGTTGTGGGCACATCCCCAGTAAGGGGTGTGCAGGAGGCAGCTGATCGATGTCTCTCTCTCATCAATGTTTCTAACTCTCTATCCCTCTCCCTTCCTCTCTGTAAAAAATCAATAAAAATATATTAAAAAGAAAAAAAGAAAATGCTGATCTGTACCGGAGACCACAGGAAAGGTACCTGATCATTCTCCGCTGGGTAAGATTCCTTCCTGGCTGTGCGCAGGTAGTTAATCTCCGCAGCTTTACATTTTTCTGTGTTTATGGAAGCCTTTCAGATAAAATGAAAACAAGACTAAATGAAACCAAAAGTCAGGAAAACGTGGAGTTTTACTTGGTTTGTTTTAAGCGGCGAGGAAACTCAGAGGTCAGTGGTTCCGTCTCCATACTCTGCACCATCTGGGCAGGGTCAAGTGATGCCAAAGAGCGCGAATTCCACCTAAAAGTGTCTGAAGCACGCGGGCGTCGGGGTCACTGGGCTGCAGCGGAACTGCACGCTGAAGGTAAATACTCATTCACTGGGATCCTTTCCAAAATAAAGCAAGCGGACTTGCACCTGATCAAACTTTGGTTACTTCAGCTGAACTTGCACTTGCAGAGATAAAATAATAACCAACTACTTTCCTCCTTTTCTACCTCCCTCCTATCTTCTTTTCTCCTTCCTTCCACCTTTCCTCCCTCCCTCATAGCTTCTTCTCTCAGTAGTAACTCCGACATCTAGATTTTAATGTTATTGGCGCAATGAGATAAAACTGATTTTATCTAATTAGTGTCTTTGTCTGCTCCCCTTTTCTGTATATTACATATATTAGCTACATCCGCAACCATATGCTTCTTCATCGTCAGCTTTTCAAAATAAGCCTGTATCAAGCGTTCATCCTAAATCGAAACTCAAAAGATGGCAATTTTTAAATTACTTATAGGAAAGACTAACCAAAATACGTAATAGGCTGAGCCTACGCTTCCAAATCTATTCAAATGTATGAAAAGTTGTACAGATATTAATAAAAATATGGACAGTGTACTTTAGGAAGTTATGTATCTACCATCCCTGGACAAAAATGTATGAAAACTTACAAGAAGATAAAAAAGAGATGGAATCTGAGCAATAAGAGTGAGGTAACCCACAGTAAGGGCAGAAGTTTGGAATCGGTAAGTAGAGGCAGCACGGACAAGCGCCAGATATTAAGGAAAAACACACCTAGGAAACAGCAGCGTTTATCCACCCGATAAATCCCGACAAGTGGCCTTTAAAAAAGGGAATTCTCTGCCTGAAAAGCCTTTGGAATGGAAGCGAGAAAGAAAAACGGAGCTGACGTGCCTGTGATGCTTCCCTCCCGCCTCCAGATGGGAATTCACCGGAGAGAGACCGGGAGGAACCCTGACGCTCAGGAGAGAGACACACAAGCGCCTTCCACTGTCCAGTGCTGCCCAACAACCATTCCGCCTTCTTTGTGGACAGGACTCGGACCGGTGCCGCCACGAGCTTCTGGGGAGATGGGCTTCACCCCCTCCTAAGCCACTGGTCCTGCCACCAGGAAGAGCCATGCTCCTTGCACTAGATCTGTGAGAAAACCAATGCTCTGCCCGACCGCCTGGCTCTCCTCTGTGCCACACAGAACGGCCTTATACCAACCAGAAATGCTCCCGAGAAAAATGAAGCGTTTAGTGTCATGGTTCCCAGGAGAGAGAGGTCATTCTATCCCTCAGCTGCCCACCTGTCACCACAACCAGGATGCGTGTCTTAGGGAACAGCACACACGTGGCCAATAGCAACGCAATACTTGTTCACCTCTGACCTCTCCACCTCTCGGTTCCTCTTCCTACTTTTGTGGGTAGCGGTCACTAATGTCGGAGACATGCCAATGAAGATGCTCCAGGCTTTTCAAATCCTATGCTCTCGCCCATTCATTCATTCTTCAACAATCCAGCTGAGTCTTTTGTGTGAAAGATTCCCTGGCCCCACCCTCTTCAGAGTAAAGTTAACCACACCCTCTTCTGGGCTGGAACTGCCCAGTATTTTGAATATATTTCTACTATGGTACATATTCTATTTCCTGTTAATTATCTATAGGCATGCTTCTTCTCACTAAGATAGGAGTATACGGGGCCTAATACAGCTTTTAAATTTGGAATGAAGAGAAGAAATGAAAGGAGATACTAAAAAAGAAAAGAAGGAGAAAGGGAAGGAAGGAAGGCAAACAGGAGAATGCTATGGTTTCTGACTTTCTCAGTGGGACCGTAATGAAATAATCCATTTATAGCACGCTTAGATTCTAGCAGATTGCTCCCCAAATTGGGAGATTTCTGCTCCAAATGGGAAAAAAAATTACATTCAAATATTTTTGAAAAATTATTTGGGAAAAGTAAACTAGATGACCTTAAATAAGTGATTGACATCTAAAATAAAGAGAAGTTAAAAAATGCTACTGGCCCAAGAGGCAAAGATAGACCTTCATTTCATTCCGGTGAGATGGAGACCGTTGAGTTGGAAAAGCTCTGAAATCGGCCGGCTGGCTGGAACCTGAGCTTTGCCCTTGAGAGCTGTATGACCTCGAGCAACCTGCCACCTTCCAGCTTCTGTGTCTGTATCGCACAAAACGAGTACAATAACACCTCTTACTAATACGCAGTCTGCATCGGATAAGGTCAATGCCAGCATAAGCCATTTAGATGTTTAGATCTTCCCATGCACAGTAAGCATTAACTTAGAACATATATTTCTCTCCACCAATATGTAGAGTTATACTTAGTGTATATATGTATACTTGATGTGCATTATATAAACACATATAATACTTCTTGTATGTATACTTAGATATATAAGTATACATATACTCAGAACAAATATATATTTTATATATACAGTGGTACCTCGAGATACAAATGCCCTAACATATGAGATTTTTGAGATATGAGCCGTCGAGCGAGCGATTTTTGCTTTGAAATACGAGCAACATTTGAGATAGGAGTCATCGCACAGATCGGCCAGCTGCACACGACCCACCAGTTTACCGAGACTCGAGCATCTCATAGTTTCCCACGCCTCAAGGTTACGGAAGGAACTAAGCTCGTATCTCGAGGTACCACTGTATATACACACACACATATATACATATATATATGCGCACACACATACACACATATAGTGAGTTGGAAGTGGGGAGACGGGGTGGTGAGGAAGAAAGGGGTTAAGAGAGTTGTGTCAGCTCGAACATACTCTGATTTACACTCTGCTGTGATTGGTGTAGGCTGAGTCATCTCTCCACAGAGTGAACATCCCCGGGCGAGCTGCCCTTTCCCTTGCCCCGTCATTCTTCTTGCCTGAGGGTTGTAGGGGCCTCAACAAGAGGCCACGACGGGTCTCTGAGGACCGGGATCGCGTCTCATTCAACTCTGGGTCCAAGCGTGGAGCACAGACACTGCCAGCAGTGAGCTGCACTGGAAGAAGGAATTCATGAAAACACACCCACAGTCGCATCCGAGCCGAATGCTGACATGCGCATCAACAGCAGAGCCTGGAACTCCTGGCAGTGCTTGTCTCTGAGGACATCTCTCAGGACCCGCAGCTACCAAGCAGGAAAGAAGGGGGGCGTCCTTTTTCCTGGACTCCCCTCACCTCCCCCTTTTCTCTCTGGCGCTGAGACACCAGCCGTGCAGCCGTGGGGATTGTTCAGCTGCACGAAGGAGCGTCATTAGAAACCACCTCCATCAACCAGCCAACCAATCCACCAATCAATAAGAGAAGAATATTAAAGATGAGAGTGACTCCCCCAAACAGCTGTTTGCCTTCTCTTTTCCTGATTTTACTTTTATGGGCTATTAACTGTGTGTGTAAAACGATGTCGTTTTGTGATTTATCAAGTTGTAAATAAAATACTACCTACAACTGCAGCTGAGCATGACGGAAAGATGGAGAGAGCTGCCCAGTATGAACTCAGTAAGAGAACCCCATTGGGAGCCAACCAGCACGGAGTGTGGACTCGGCATTTGGCAGCCCCGACAGATTACAAACATGGCCGCTACCAGGAGGAATTATCTGCAGCACGTGTCAGAGAGCCAGCCAGGCGTGGCATTCAAAATCACCATTTTATTTAAGGGGATTTGAATTACGAACTAGAGTTAAGTACGTAGGTAGGAACTGTTATTTTTTTTTATGAGTAAAAAAAAAAAAAAGGAAGAAAACCTAAAAGCATCGTTTTCGTTGTCAGACTACAAGCAGGACATTTTGGCCTGAAATGTAATTTCTTGAAAAATGTAGTAAACGACTTATCATGGCAGATGTGTATTTCATGCAATAAGTAAGTGTTGGTCAATGTAAAAAACAACAACAACAAAACACTAATAGGTAAAAACACATGGTTTTCCCCCTTGGAAGCCCATTTGAAACAGACTTCCTAAGCTTCACTTTGAGTTGAGAAGTAGGCAAGTATTTTTCAGTGTGAAGATGCTTCTCCACTCAAGTTCCAAAAGGCTGGCAGAAAAGTAAGAGACCTGGATTTTCTAACTGAACGTGCCAGGGATTTGGGCGTGTAACCGTTTCGGGTGAGGTATTATGTTTGACAAAAATATCTTTGTGGTTTGGGAAGCTGCCTCCCTGGCTGTGGAGTCAGCTCGGTGTTATGCTCTAGGAGAAAACAAAAGTCCCAACAGTCATAAAAGAAGTAACGTCTACCAACCCCAGTGTGAGGTGAGCCTGGCCCACCGCAGCCAGCTGGCAAACCGTCCTTGGTTGGTTTCATAGTGGCACGTAAGAGTCTTTCTGTTCGGTGCAGAAAGAACTCAAGGACCAAACATCCCGTGCCAGAGCCTGCCCCAGGGGCTGGGGATTTGCTGGGGTGGATGGGAGACCGTGGAGGACAGAAGCAGATACGTTCATTCGCTCAGGGTGAAGTGTCAGTAGTTCTCAGCACTGGCTGGCATTGGAATCTTTTGGGGAATTAAGATGCTGATGCTTGGCCCCACCCTCTAGACTGCAAACTCCTTGAGAGCTCGCTCACTCACCACTGCTCATCTCAGCATCTACTGTAACGCTGGTGGCCCATGACACATGATAAATATTGTTGGGGCGAATGAAGTATAACAAAATACAGAGGGTTCTCTTCTAATCTAAGTTCAGCAATCTTTCTGCCAGTCCTCCTTTATGTGTTTGTCCATCCACCTGAATGCCCCCACCAAAAGGGACTTATTTAACTAGGTCCGTGGCATAGTCCCTTCCTTCGACCTGGTTGAGGGGGGTTTTGGGGGGAGGCTCAGTTTGGAGTGCCTTCCCCCACGTCTCGGTCTCTTGGGATGGGAGGGTCCTCTGGGCATGGCATCCTGCACGCAGCACAGAACCTCGTTTTCTATTCTCCGCCTTGCATGTGGCTCAACCTCTAGGAGCTTCTAGACTCAGGCCTACGGGCACTGGTTCCAGAAGGTGGCAGACTAAGTGACTGCTTACACTGTCCAGCACATATTTCTCACATGAGAATGGGCCAAATGGGGCTGCTGGAATTGTGCTGACATGCCAATTTTGGGTGACTCGAATTATTTAGATGAACAGGGTTCACCCAAAATATATGTCTGGGTCTCGTATATCCTTGGGGTAGATGTGCCTCTAGGATACTGATTCCTAAGTTTCTTAGAAATGATATTGTATGTTTCCCTACGCTGACAAGATTGCCACATTATAAACCTCATTTCTTGGGGGGATTTGGGGGGGAAATCCAAAAGGATTTATGGGGCCAAATTTGTTATAAGCAGTTGACCACAGTTTCTAGAAGGTTAGCTTATTTACATAGGCATTTCTTCCTGGATTTTTGCAAATATATTGTGAGAAAATTCCCAAGTGTCTAAAAGGAGAGGAAAAAAAGTAGAAATAGAAGGAACCTCTTACCCACTCTTTTTCACTGTCCTCTCAAAGCAAAGTTATTTTCAACTTTTAAGAACCAAATACATTTTTTTAAATAGTGTTTTTAAGTCAGAGAGGAAGGAAGACTAGCTAATGATTAATTTTCCTTAGAAAGTTTATCCTCATTAATTTTATCATTATTGATTTGTGTTGAAATGATAACATTTTGGATATGTGAGTTAAACAAGATGCCATATTAAATGCTTTATAATGTTATATTGTTATATATTACACACTAGTGGCCCAGTGCACAAAATTTGTGCACATTAAAAGGGGATTAATTAGAGGAAATAACTGAATATTGTTATTTGCCTTTCTCTATAACAGAAGTGTCAGAGATGAAAGAAAATCAGTAAAATGTATATGAAAACTTTCCTCCTATCAGAGTCTAGGGTGCACCATGGGACCCAGAATCAAGTCCCCATCCACCCACATGTGTCTTAAATCATGTGAGACCTACACCTGGCCTCCTCCACCTTTGAGCTAGATCCAGACCTGGCCAGTCCCCCCTTGTCAAGCCCCGCCAGGCAGGGGGGGCGTAGCCTCAGGTCCCCTGGTCCAGCTCCAGGACAGGGGATTGGGGGGCATGGCCTGAGGTCCCCCAGCTCAAACCAGCGCAGGGAGCATGCCTTGAGGTCCCCCATCAAGTCCCACTGGCAGTGAGAGTGCAACCTCAGATCCCCTGCCAAGCCCCACCGGGTGGGGGTGCAGTCTGGGGTCCTCTGGCCTGGTGTGGGGGTGGGTGGCATGGCCTAAAGTTCCCTGTCAAGACCCACCTGGTGGAGGGTGCAGCCTGAGTTCCCCTAGCCTGGGGGAACTGGAGGTACACCTTGAGGTCCCCTGTCAAGCCCTGCCAGGTGA
This sequence comes from Lasiurus borealis, assembly GCA_004026805.1. Classification (NCBI taxonomy): domain Eukaryota; kingdom Metazoa; phylum Chordata; class Mammalia; order Chiroptera; family Vespertilionidae; genus Lasiurus; species Lasiurus borealis. The sequence goes on along the minus strand of PVJN01009559.1, from coordinate 36,441 downwards.
GGGGCACAGCCTGAGATCTCCTGTCAAGCCCCAGGGGGGGGAGGGGAGGGTGTAGCCTCAGGTCCCTGCTGATAGTTTGTAAAGACTCCTTATGGGAACATGGTCTCAGTTGTGGGTGTAGCCATCTTTGTGACGGAGTGATGGTCAATTAGCATATCCCCTCTTTATTAGCTAGGATTAAGGGTAATATATAAATATATTATTAAAATTGATTCTGCCTTCCCATCCTCCATTCTAAAAATGAATGAAAATTTTAGTTTTAATAAAATTTTGATTTAAAATTATTGAAAAACTAATTTATATTATTATAATTTACAGTTTGCCTTTTAATTTTAATAAATAAGATACTTTAGGAGAAATCTTATTTAAAAACTAGTGGCCCCGTGCATGAAATTCATGCATGGGGGAGGGGGGTGTCCCTCAGGCCAGCCTGCACCCTCTCCAAGACCTAGTCCCCCCTCTTTGAATTCTACATTACTGGTAGCACCTTATTGGAGAGGAGCCACCTTTTGAATGGGAGAGATCAGCAAAAGTAGAAGGCTGGGGACTATTCAATTCTTGCTTTAACACATAACATGCAGTGGAATTACCTAAGAGCTTTAACAATATTCCAATCTCCTTGTCCCACCTCAGAACAACTGAACCTAAATCTCTGAGAAGAGGGCTTAGCATCGACTTGTTATCAGAACAATTCAAGCAAGTCTAGTGAGCAGCCAGGGTTGTAACCCCAGAGCAGGTGTCTGCCTGAGCGGTTCTTTCCAGTTCGGTCTGTGCTCCCAAATGCTGGCAGGCTCACCGGCTCCTGCCGCCTTCTCTCTCCTCCCCTGTCTGTGTGGTCCTGGTCCAAGTCCTGCCAACTGATTAGGTCCTTTGCCTCAGGTGCCTGCACACGAGCTTGCTAACTAATGGGCGAGTGACAGCCACATCAATAACCCGGGGAAATTAGCCTGGGTCACGGCCAATTAGCCTCACTCTCTCTACTTTAATGAAGCCAATCGACTAAGAAGACTGCACTGGAAAATTCCTGAACCTGCCAGGCCAGCAGTCCTTGGGTTATGGCACCAAATCCTCTCATTCAGTGAGCATACACCGAGCACCAACTATGTGCTGGATGCTGGGAATGGGGAAAACACAGAAGGCTGGAGCCATCATGTGTGTGGTAGATCACATGAAATACATGCAGACATTACCAAAAAATCAAAATTAAAAATACTTTGACCTGATTCTCTTAAGCCAACAAGATATTCTTAAAATTGCATCTTTTTTATATCTAAATTTAGTATCCAAATTGGCTCCTAAACCCAGAAATGGAGTTCTGTTCTCTTTCACTCATGCTCTTTGAGGGAGGAAGGAGGAGGATGTATTCACCAAAGCTAAGAGACCCCACAGATAGTGAAATCTGATGGAACAGCCAAAAAATCAGTAGCTTCAAAGGTAGCCTTATACTGAGAAATAAGTGTGACCTATTTCCCCCTCTTTGCATTCTACGTTACTTTAAGGTGATCACATCTCTGAAGACTAAAATCCATAAGGAGATTATGTGTGTGTGTGTGTACACACACACACACACACACACATATATATATACATATATATATATATATATATATATATATACATATATATATATATATATATATATATGTATATATATATATATACATACCTGAAGTCAAGATCTAATTCTTCAGCAGAACTGATGACTGCTCGGGGCAGCCATGATGAGCTAGAGTCCTCAGTTAATATACTAAGTGGTCCATGGGTCTCGTTCCTCCTATGCTCTTAATGACCCAGGAACTGTTTGAAGCTTTTGTCAAATGTTTTCGTGACAAAGCTCCTAGGGACACACGCAGATCGTGCCCATGATCTCAGCAGAAGCCTCGTGGGCCCAGCTGGCTCTTGGACTCGAATCCGGAAGCATTATTGGCCAAACCAGGGCAAATTCTCCCAAAAGAAGGAATGAAAGTCTTTACAGTTCCGGAAGCAAAGTCGAGGATAGCATTTAACTTTGACTAATTTGTATGGCAAAACAATAACAAACAGACATTGTCAATTCTACAGGGAAAAAAATATGTTTTTAAATATAAGCTCTTTTTGCTCCTTAACAAAGCAACCACAAATGTATGTCGTTCACACATTAATATGCCATCTGCTATGTTTTGATGACCAGACATTTTTAGTTAATATTTTTTTCCTTACATCTTTACCATCTTTAAGAGCACTTTCTGAAGACATTTTCTTTTCCTGGAAAAAAATAAGCACCATTTTTAACTTTGTTTTATGTTGCAAGCCTATATAATATGCATGGTTGTTGTTATCAGCAAACCGTAACAAACTGGATTCTAAACAATAAAGTAAGAAAGACTGTACAAGAGAATGGATATTTACACAGCTTTCAACGCACACTGCCCTCTTCTTGGGATAGGGGCCATATTCTCTTCATCTTTCTCTGGATGCTAACCCAAACCAGGGAATACAGAGACGTGTGAAAAACGCTTAATGCTGAAAGAAGGGGCCGCACAAATGGTGTCTTCTTAAAAATATGTCTGAGCAAATAAACTTGCATTTTCTTGGAAAAAATTCTCACACACCTTCTCAAAGAAGTTTCCAAAACCCATTCTAGGAAAGATAATCATCTCTGAAAATGAAGTCTTTGTTTTTGTTTGTGTTCCAGCTTTATTGGGATATAATTTACTAATAAAATTGCGAGGTACTTAAAATGTACAACATGATCTACAGATGTGTTGTGAAGGGATTTCTCCCACTGAGTTAATAACACATCCATCACCGCATATAATCACCATGTTTTGGTGAGATATGTGGATTCACCATCACTTTTTTTTTTTAATTTATAAAGTTCACTTTTCAGACAATATTGTTATTTTGATGTTTACTCTTGTCCAAATTCAAAGACATGAAGACATTTTAACAAAGCGATTTGCTATATTCCTCTGCCCGTGGTTTGTATTGCCACGTTTGTCCCTTTAACCTTGTTTAACATGCATTCATATTATTTACCCATAATCATCAGAATTCAGTTTGTATCAAACGAAGCGTGTTGATGCCAGAAAGAAGAAAAATAAAGGCTTCTTAGAAGACCATCTTTCTCCTGTTTTTCCAGCTGACCCTCCGAGAAGCCGATGGCCTGTTGCTTGGACAACATTTTCCTTCCTGCGTGTGGGGCCCTGGGATGCTGGGCTTGCTGTTTGTTGATTTATTCTCTTATTCAAAACATCAAGAGCTACATCTACGGGCAATTCAGAGAGTTGAGGGTGCAGTGAGCCCCACAAAGGGCCTGCTCTTTGGAGCTCAAGTTGCGGGGTGGGGGTGGGGGAGCGTGAGGAGAAAGTGTAAGTCCTGAATCTCAGGTTAGGAGGGCTCCTTGCCCCCTTCCCTACCTTGGAGAGCCCTGCGAAGTGGAAGGACCCAGGTCTCTCGGGAGTCTGGCGGGTGAATCTGGATGAGTGGACCTCACCTTCCACGGGGGAGGGATCAGAACACAGACAACCTGGGCTCCCGCTGGCAGTTTCTAAGGCAGTGGTTCTCAACCTTCCTAAGGCCGCGACCCTTTAAGACAGTTCTTCATGTGGTGGTGACCCCCAACCATAACATATTTCCGTTGCTACTTCATCACTGTCATTTTGCTACTGTTGTAAATCGTGATGTAAATATCTGTGTTTTCTGATGGTCTTAGGCGACCCCTGTGATGGGGTCAATGGACTGCCAAAGGGGTTGCGACCCACAGGTTGAGAACCGCTGCTCTAAGTGGATGCCCTTTATCCGTCTCTGCACGTTCCTCTCTACCAGCCCTGCATCATTCCTACAGGCAAACTTCCCTCCCCTTTGACTCTTCCTTCCCCTCTTCGTTCCATGACATCTAACATCTGGATGGCCTTTGAACTAAGAGTGATGTGAAGAGGACGCGTTAGTAAGCCCATGTCTGAAATAAAACAAGGTAAAATGCATGCAGGGACGACCACCTCTCTACAAAGCCCTCCAGGACCTAAACAGACTTTTCAAAAGTAGATATATAGAAGGTCAAGAGACATATGAAAACATGCTCAAAGTTACTAATCATCCAAGAGATGCAAATCAAAATGCAATGCAGTACCATCTCACATCTGTCAGAATGGCTATCATCAGCAAATCAACAAACGACAAGTGCCTGAGAGGATGTGGAGAAAAAGGAACCCTCATGCACTGCTGGTGGGAAGGCAGACCAGTGCAGCCACTGTGGAGAACAGTATGGAGTTTCCTCAAAAAATAAAAATGGAACTCCCATTTGACCCAGTGATCCCACTTCTAGGATTATATCCCAAGAAACTAGAAACACCAATCAGAAAGGATATATGCACCCCTATGTTCATAGCAGCACAATTTACAATAGCTAAGATTCAGAAACAGCCTAAGTGCCCAACAGCAGGTGAGTGGATGGAATACTATGCTGCTTTAAAAAAAGAAGGAACTCTTACCATTTGCAACAGCATGGATGGAACTGGAGAGCATTGTGCTGAGTGAAATACAACAGTTAGGGAAGGATAAATATCACATGATCCCATCCATTTGTGGAATATAATGAACAACATAAACTGATGAACAAAAATAAATCCAGAGACAGAGAAGCATCGAACAACTGTCATGCCTCAGAGAGGAGGCAGGAGAGGAGATAAGAGATCAACCAAAGGACTTGTATGCATGTATATAAGCATAACCCATGGACACAGACAGTAGGGGGGCAGGGACATGTGCTGGGATGGGGGTAGAAGCAGCTGGGGAGAGGTCAATGGGGAAAAAAGGAAACATGTAATACTTTCAACAATAATTTAAATAAAAAAAAAAGAAATCTAAGCAAATGGATTCAGTGTAAGCCAGGGAAGATTATCCTCATGCAGAAGTCCCTCTAACGAAGGAGTGTTTTCCAGGCTGAATGTAAGAATAGAACCTGTAATGTTGTCAAGACTTGAACGAATGTGAGAGGAAGAGAAGGAAACCCGGCATTTTCTACTTCTATTAGTCTGGAGAGGGGCTCTGAGACATAAGAGATGCTCAGAGTGCAGAATAAACCCCAAATCTTTCAAGCTTGTTTGTCATTCTAGTGCAGTGGCTCTCAACCTTCCTAATGCCGCAACCCTTTAATACAGTTCTTTATGTTGTGGTGATCCCCAACCATAAAATTATTTTTGTCGCTACTTCATAACTGTAATCTGCTATTGTTATGAATCTTAATGTAAATATCTGTGTTTTCTGATGGTCTTAGGAGACCCACAGGTTGAGAACCGCTGTTCTAGGGGATATACTTAAAAAATCACCACTGTAGACTATTCTACCATCTCAAGAAAGAATGAATAAACAAAAAATGTGTATGGAAGAGAAGGGGGGAGTTGGCATGGAATTAAGAAAGAGGAAACCCCCAGATTAAGAATGTGTCAGTTACCTTTAGCACTGGGTATAGGAGACTCTGACTGATGAATATGAGTATCTCGGTTTGGTTGGTAGGGAGATGGACGTGCCAAGCCTTTTGAATTTGATCATTTAATCATTTGATCGGTTAAGATCATTCAGCTTCTTCTCTGATTCCAGGCTCAGCAAGCAGCCTTGTGGCTATGATTTGGCTTTCCATATAACTTTACCTGTAGGGAGAAAAGCAATGATTGCAGCGTGCTTGGTAATTACTCTTTGCAAATCATTCAATTAGCCTCTGGCATGAGTCTCTAGTGAGCTTCTCAGCTGAGTAAATCCAGCTAATCCGAACTGCTTCGGGGAACTCTGGAAAAAATCAGCTCTGCACCTGCAAGAACAGGACTGAGCTTAGGTTTTCATGATTCTCTCCATGTACTCATGCCTTCCATTCTGAGGCCCAACTCAAAGAGCCTCCTTTAAGACAATTTCTCTTCATGTCTATTTAATGACAAAGGTGAGTTCTGGTGGGGGGGGCGGGGAAAGATCTTAAAATAATAACAAATCTCATTGCATAAACCTAGGAAAATAGATGCATTGGTGTGAGCCAAGATGTGTGCAAAGCCCTAAAGCAAACATGGAATATCTCCCAGGCGTATCCATTTTGTTCAATATCAAGCTACATCTATATTAGAAACTAGCATGGCTTTGAAAGGAAAGGTCCCCCAAAATTTTTTAGGATAAAATGTGAAACATCAAAAATGTCACACTGGATAGGGAAATCAAGATGGTGGCATAGGTGAACACCTAAACGGCTATCTTGCACAACAAATTTCAAAAATACAACTAAAACACAGAATAGACATCATCCAGAACCACAGGAAAGCTGGCTGAGTGGAAATTCTACAACTAGAAGGAAAGAGAGGGGCTCACGGAGACTCAGAGGAGCTGCAAAAAGCTGAGGTACAGCCATGCATGCATGGAGAGGACGGGGGTGGGGGTGGGGGCGGAGGGCTTGGCTGGATTTCTCTAGTGGGAGGGAGACAGAAACTCCCGACTGCACTGAACCCCAGATTTGGGCGAGACCCTGGGGACCCAGACTCATATGGGAGCACATGGAAACTCAGGGGAGCCGCAAAAGGCAGAGGTCTGGAGGCCCATGAGCACAAGTGTGCACAGAGAGGGCTGCAGTGATTACTGAGGGACACTGAGACCCAAGGGCCATGTAGGGCAGGGCTGACAGGAAGCCAAGGCTGTCTGCTCAGTCCTGAGACCCTGCCCCATCCAAACTACCACAGAGGCTTTTGTAATTTTGCAAGTCTTGTCTCATAAGGCTGACTCCAGTACAGTTCTCCTGGCGTAGACACAGCTGATCCTCACAACCAGTTGGCTTGGAGGTCAATTCTCCCCCAGTGATACAAACAACCATCAAGACTTAACTACAACAAGGCTGTACACACAGTCCACAAAGGGGTACACCAAGAGAGTACACCTCAAGTAACTGGGGAGGCAGAGCTACAGGGCCATATAGGACACCTAGCACACAAAGCTACTCTACCAACTCAGAGAAGCAGCAAAAATAAAGAGACAAACAGGTCACAAACTAAAGAAATGGAGGGGAAAAAATGACTGGCTATAGAGTTCAAAACCACGGTTATAAGGTTTTTCTAGAATTTCCTAGAAAAGGCTGATAAATTTAGCAAGACCCAAGAGGAGATGAAAAAGGACCAACTAGAAATTAAACATACACTGACCAAAATAAAAAATATTACACAAACACCTAACAGCTGACTAGAGGAATGCAAGAAGTAAGTCAAAGATTTGAAATACAAAGAAGCAGAAAACACTCCACTGGAAAAGAAAAAAGAATCTAAAAATTTGAAGATAGTGTAAAGAGCCTCTGGGACAACTTCAAGTGTACCAACATCAGAATTATGGGGGTGCCAGAAGAAGAAAGAGAGCAAGATACTGAAAACCTATTTGAAGAAATAATGACTGAAAACTTCCCCCACCTGGTGAAAGAAATAGACTTACAAGTCCAGGAAGCACACAGAACCCCAAACAAAAGGAATCCAAAGAGGACCACACCAAGACACATCATAATGAAAATGCCAGGAGCAAAAGACAAGGAGAGAATATTAAAAGCAGCAATAGAAAACAGTTAATTACCTATAAGGGAGCACCCATATGATTGTTGGCTGATTTCTCAACAGAAACTACACAGGCCAGATGGGAGTGGTAAGAAATATTCAAAGTGATGAATAGTAAGAAGCTACAACCAAGATTACTCTACCCAGCAAAGCTATCATTCAGAATTGAAGGGCAGATAAAGAGCTTCACAGATAAGAAAAAGCTAAAGGAGTTCATCAACAGCAAACCAGGATTATATGAAATGCTGAAAGGAATTCTTTAAGAAGAGGAGGAAGAAGAAAAAGGTAAAGATAAAAAATTTTGAACAACAAATACATATCTATCAACAAGTGAATCGAAAAACCAAGTGAATAAAAAATCTAAGGAACAGAATAAACTGGTGAATATAATAGAATCAGGGGCATGGAAAGGGAGTGGACTGACAATTCTCAGGGGGAAAGGGGTGAGGGTGATGTGGGGAGAGACTGGACAAAAATCGTACACCTATGGATGAGGTCAATGAGGAGGTGAGGTAAGGGTGGGGGGGTAGGAGCTGGGTAGAGGGGAGCTATGGAGGGGAAAAAGAGGAACAATTATAATAATCTGAACAATAAAGATTTATTAAATTTAAAATTTTCACACTTGTGGAAGACTCCTTTGGACTTTGCCCTCAAGGCTCCCCTGGGCAGAGGGTCATGGCATGGGAGTAATCATCACCAACCTTGATGGAGAGAGAGTGGGTGGGTGGGGGTCATAGCTTAAGCAACATTTAAAAGGAAAGAGTGTGTGTGTGGGGGGAGGGGAAATCTAACATTTATCAAGCATCAACCAGATGGCAAGCATTTTAGATAAAGGTCACAGTAAACTCCCAGGAGCACTAGCAGGGGGGCATTTTAGAGATTTGTAACTGCACCGGTAGTAACAGTGATGGAACCAGAATTTGGATCCGATCTCGAGCTCCACCTCTGTGCTCCTGCTGCTGCCTCAGAAGTGTTTAAAGTGCTGAAATGCCACCTGTTAGTTCAGGGCCGGCAAACTTTTTTTGTAAGAGGCCACATGGTCTCTGTCATAACTACTCGAATCTGCCTTTGATGTGTGAGAGTCGTCATAGACAATATAGAAGCAAATGTGTGACTTGGTCCCGAGAGAAATCCATGACACGGAGATGTCTTTGCATAGTTTTATATCACATAATATTCTTCTTCTTTTTCTCTTCTCTAAGTATTTAAAAACCACTCTTAGCTCATGACCATAGTTTGCCAACTTCTGCATCAGTGAGTTGTACAACTTCATTAAATTTTTTCCAATATTAAAATATTTTTAAAGATACAAAACAGAACAGAAGAGAAGAGAAAACATGACAATATGTCATATTTGGTAATTGTTTCATGAAAGTTATTTGTTACTGTGTTTTATCAAATCTGAAACCATTCATTATGAGGGACACCATTCATTAATCTCTAAGAAAGAGAAAAAGGCTGACAGTATAAGATACCATCACTTGTAACATACATCCTGATTTGACAGATGTTTGAATGTGAAAAATTATGTATTTTATAATAAATGAAATACACTTTACATACATAATTGCATGAGTGTGTGTGTGTGCACACACGCACAGGCAGGCACATTAATTGGTGATATAAAATATATTTTTCAATATGAGTCATAGTCAAACAAGTAAAAAAGCTACTGCATATATGATGCCTTTTGAAAATACTACAAATATAAAAACTAAATTTAAAAAGTGATTCAGATTACACCATCTTAAAATAAATTATTTTCCACATTTATTTCAAGTTCTTGGCAAAATACATGACTAATTTTAACTTTGTTGTAATCATGGCAGAAAAACAATTTATACATTTTTTCTGTATGTTTCCAGGTTGCTACTTATTTTTCCAATGATCCCTTTTAATAGCTGTATCATATCTAATGAAACTGATCCTTTCCTATGTACAATTTACCAAGCCATTCTCTTATTTAACTGTCAGCTTGCTTTTTCTATTTCTGTAGAACACCTTTGGATTCTGGCCTTGCCTTTTCTTAGAATTTCGATTGTTATGTCAAAGGGTGAACATATTTTCATGACTCTTTAGATGCATTGCCAAATAGTTTCTTAAATAAAAAGTAATAATTTACATGCTTAACACCTCTCAGCATTATTTGAAACTTCGAAACCAATGGCTTTAAAGCAGCAATTTTCAACTGGTGTGCCGCAAAAAAAAAAAAAAAAAAAGTAAAACTTTTAAATGCAATACCTGATGATTTAGTCAGGCACTGACCTCTTTCCCTTCGATTGTCAAATGAAAAAATTACAACAGCCAATACAACAGTAATTCTCCAGTGTGAATGCCCTGTCTCGAACCATAAATATATAGGTCATATAACAGAGTTGCATCTTACTGGTCTCATCACAAAATAAAGTTGCATCTTACTGGGTAATTCTTGGTAACAGAAATCTTTCTATAAGTATAAGCAACTGCTTTTTAATAAAGTCCCTTTGGAGCAAAAAAGTGTAAGTAATTACTATTTTTGTGATTAAATAAAAATTAAACCTATTTTTGTCCGATTGGCAAAAATATATATAGTTTTTGTTATGCCACTGAATTTTACTAATTATTTTATGTGTGCCGTGAAATGGAAAGAGGTTGAAAATCTCTGGCTTAAAGAAATAAAATGGATGCTTATCTTATTTATCCACTCTGGTTCCTCCTGTCCCCTGAAGTTGGGCAGATAGCCACAGAACCCAGCCGGAGGTGACTGGGCTAATCAGGGAAGGCACCACTCCGATCACCCAGCTGCTGCTGCCACTGCTGGCCGCAGTGACTGTGAGGCCTGAGCCACGTGGTTTTGTCTGGATGGACGTCCAGAAGACATCTGCCCTAATTAGCATATTACTCTTTTCTTAGAATAGATATATACAGAGTGAGACAGGCAGAGACAGAGACAGAGAGACAGGCAGAAGGGCATGTACCTTGTTGCGGGCATATCTCCAGTGGGGGGCGTGATGTTTCTCTCTCATTGATGTTTCTGACTCTGTCCCTCTCCCTTCCTCTCTGTAAAATATCAATAAAATATTAAAAAAAAAAAAAAAGAAACAAGAGAATCCACCCAGTGAGAACCCCGCCCAACTACCCCAATGGCCAACTTCTTGTCTCCTTCAGATCTTTCCACAAGGCCTGCCCACTTCTACACGCGATGTAGAATTGCATTCCGCATCACCCCTGCCAGCCCTCCCAATCCCCCTTGCTCTGCTCTCACTTTATCTTGTCACCACCTACCCAACCATATCATTCACTTTATCAATTGCTCCATTCTCTCTCCCTGTGCCAGTTGGATGGGGTCAAGGATTTCTGTCTCTTTTGCGTAGCACAGTTTCCAGCTTCCCTTAGACAGTCAGTCAGTATTTGTTCACTAAATGGTCAAACAGGCTGAGGCAGTCTGAACTCAGGCCCTGCGGGGACCTGGCTCGGTGGTTTTGGGCAAATCACTTCATCACTCTGGGTCTACTTCCTCTTGGAGTCTGTCCATTTCTGAAAAAATAATTGTTGGATTTAAAAATTCAGTGGGTGGTTTGTTGTTTGCCTCTTAAGAATATACAAGAAAATGCGTCCATCATCCCTTTGAACTATACTGTGCTCGTTATGGAGCTCAGATACTCCGGTTCTTTGTTGTTCCAAGAACCACTTATTAATGGAAACACAGCATTGAAGGGGAAATCTAGTGGCCCGCACACTTTGCCACACTTCCTCTATGAGCCTTCGTGCTGGGGATTTTCCACTGTGAGGCCACTGCTTAGGGGAAAATTTCAGAGCGGCAGGAAAAACATTGATCTGCTCTTGCTGCTGTAATTCATCCCGACTGGCTTCTCTAAGCACACGGGGGATATATCAGCTAGAATTGATCAACTTTTTTATGCACAATGTATTTTGTGAGTTTTGATATATATATATATATGTACATATATATATACCAAATATATATATGTACATATATATACCAGATATATATACATATATTTATTATTATTATTATTATTATTATTATTGATTTTTTACAGAGAGGAAGGGAGAGGGATAGAGAATTAGAAACACAGATGAGAGAGAAACATTGACTAGCCGCCTCCTGCACGCCCCCTATTGGGGATGTGCCCACAACCAAGATACATGCCTTTGACCTGAATCGAACCTAGGACCTTTCAGTCCGAAGGCCGATGCTCTATCCACAGAGCCAAACAGGTTTCGGCAATTTTGTGAATTTTGCTATTGTTTTAAATACACTGTGATGGTTTCACATGGACATGAGGAAAGCATGTTTTATGTACTCTATGAAAGTACATAGTACTATCAGATAAACCTACCTGATGGATAGACTGTATTTAGTGACACACACACATAGATGGTAAACTGAAGTCATATTTTCTAGCAAACATTTCGGCACTACCTTGTATAAGTGCTGCTTTCTCCAGCTTCCAACAGCAAGAACTTCCAACCTCCAATAGTCTCCTTGCCATCCCTCCAGCTTCTAACCTACTACCTGATACAAAGCCAATTCCACACGTTTTAGGTTTTCTTTATGGCCACCACCCACTTCTGGTTACCAGTTTCGCTGTCAGTTATACAGCGCTGTGTAACAAACAACCCTACATCTCAGTGACTTAAACACTTTGTTTTCTCATGATGCTCTGTGCTGACTGAATGACTCTCCCACTGGTCTTACCTGTTCGTCCTGAGGCTGTATTTCTCTGGCCACAGAGCTGGGGACATGGGCCAGCATGCCTTAGCTCTCCACGTGGCTTCTTCACGTGGCTTCTCCACGTGGCTAGCGTGGGCTTCCTCACCAGCTGGTTTCGAGATAGTCAGTGTGACTTTTGTAATGTGTAGACAGTGGTACCTCGAGATACGAGTTTAATTCGATCCGTAACCTTGAGGCGTGAGAAATGATGAGACGCTCGAGTCGAGGTAAACTGGTGGGTCGTGTGCAGCCGGCCGATCCGCGCGATGACTCCTATCTCAACTGTTGCTCGTATTTCAAAGCAAGAATCGCTCGCTCCACGGCTTGTATCTCAAAAATCTCGTATGTTAGGGCACTCGTATCTCGAGGTACCGCTGTATTATTTTATTCGAAGACCATGTATATGTCAACAGGTATCCAGCACTTTGTTCAAATGGCTGGAACACAGGCACCTCCCTCTCAGCTGGACCTCTCTACATGGGGGCTGAAGACTCCAGAGAACAAAGCCAGAAGCTGCCAAGTTTCTTAAAATCTGTGCCTTAGAGCCCAGACCTGCAAGTAGCACAGTGTCAATTCTGCTGCGCTTATTGTTCAGAGAAGGGGACAGGCCAGATGTAAAGGGAGAGGAAAGAGAGACCACTTTTTGGGGGGAGGAGTGGCTGGAATTTGTGGTCATCTTTAATGCATGAAAATGACATTGGCTTCAAGAGAGTGAAATATCCTCCAGGGATTCTGGATTCTTAGATTTTGCCTTGTATCCTACATTCTACCTTCCACAGAAGATTTAACAGTTTTTTTTTAGAGCAAAGATGAGAAGAATAGTTACTATATCCCTCTAAGTCTCGTACACAGGCTGCCATATAATAGGCGCCCAAGAAAAGATTTTTTTAAAAATATATTTTATTGATTTTTTACAGAGAGGAAAGGAGAGAAATAGAAAGTCAGAAACATCGATGAGAGAGAGACATCGATCAGCCGCCTCCTGCACACCCCACAGTGGAGATGTGCCCGCAAGAAAGGTACATGCCCCCGACCGGAATTGAACCTGGGACCTTTCAGTCCGCAGGCCGACGTTCTATCCACTGAGCCAAACCGGTCTTGGCAAGAAAAGATTTTTGGATAAATGTTGACTGAATGCGATGGTCAGTGTGACTTTTGTAACGTGTATGTTATTTTATTTCAAGACCATGTAGAATGGATGTGGCCATTCAACATTTTTTATGCACAACATATTTTGTGAGTTTTGCTATTGTTTTCAATACACAACTGTTTTAAATAACAATTTTCATTGTTAAATTCACCGAACCTCATTAGCTTAGATATTTGATTAACCAGCTGCTGAGTATCCCCAACTGTTTTAAATAACAATTTTCATTGTTAAATTCACCGAACCTTATTAGCTAAGATATTTGATTAACCAGCTGCTGAGTATCCCCTGACTGATGGCTTGGCAATACAGTGGTACCTCGAGATACGAGTGCCCTAACAGATGAGATTTTTGAGATACGAGCCGTCGAGCGAGCTATTTTTGCTTTGAAATACGAGCAACATTTGAGATAGGAGTCATCGCGAGGATCGGCCGGCTGCACATGACCCACCAGTTTACCGCGACTGGAGCGTCTCATAGTTTCCCACGCCTCAAGGTTACGGAACGAATTAAACTCGTATCTCGAGGTGCCACTGGAAGTAGGCTCTTCTTTAGAAAATGGAATTTCTCACAGTCTGTGGGGCAGCAGTTCTTAGCCTCATTGCATGATAGAAGCATCCGGGGTGCTTATAAAAATACCCTGTCCGAGCTCTTCTCCTGGCCTGATCACATCAGGATCCCCACATGCAGTAGGCTTCGTCTGCAGATGACCCTAAAATGCATCCAGGGTCATGGACCACTTTTTTAGAGCTGGGACTTTTGAACCATTGTGCATTCCAAGGAGGAACCTTTGGCCCAGTCTCATTCCGATTCAATCCCTCTCGTCCAGCTCTTTGAAAACATGATATATGTTTACAGTGTGAACAGTTCAGTTCATGGAAAGGATGTGAGGCTGAGATGGAGCTGGAAAACAGCGGGATGTTGTGACAGCCTAAGACCCCGGGCTTTGTGAGATAGAACAATAATCATGGAAATATTTTTCTTGGCATTTTTATGGCTGATCTATGTGAACAACGTTGAGGTTCTGATTTAATAAGAGGCAAGATCTGCCTTCTCACACTTCTCGTGTGTGTCATTGGGCAAAGCCTTCTGACCACACTGCAGACCTGGAGCTCATTGGTCGTCTCCTCTGTTTACCCAATGGTAAAATAGGACCCGGTGTTGTCTGTGTATAGCAGATCAAGGGACCATTTCCTGCCCCCCAAAGCTGGCTTTTCAAAGGAAGAGATGCCAACTCATTTTCCTTGAATTCTTGTGGGGAACTTTTACACTATGGAGAAGGCCGAGAATTGCTATGAAGAAAAATTTTCAATGAATTATTTCTTTAAGGAGAAAACAATGTTTTTAATAATGAAAAGAATCAAGATGTGGTTATTTCCTACCCTGCCAGTTCCAGCAGGTCAGTTCCGAAGATAAACCTTTATAATTCAGCAAGCGAGGCTCTTTAGGAATAAAAACTTATTAACAACATCTAAGTAGAGTTCCTTTTTGGGGATCCTGTAAAGCAATGGCTGATCTGTCCACATCTCCTCTCCTCCCCGCCAGTCCTAAGTCTCCTGCAATCTGTGTCGTGCTCACACCATTCCACTCAAACTCCTCCAGGCGATATGGCTGAATGGATGGTCCTCAGCTGGCTGCACTTCTCAGCTGTGTTCAACCAGGCACCCCTTTTCTAAAGTCTCACTTCCGGGGCTCCTCTGACCACACACTCTGCTGGTTCTCTTCGCCAGTCATTTTCTGTCCCTCCCATGGGTTCCTTATCTTCTGTCCTGACCTCAGACATTGGGGATACTCAAGTGTTCAAGTTCGACCCCCACCATTCGCATGTTACATTTCCCAGTTACAGTGGTACCTCGAGATACGAGTTTAATTTGTTCTGTAACCTTGAGGCGTGGGAAACAATGAGACGCTCGAGTCGCTGTAAACTGGTGGGTCGTGTGCAGCCGGGCGATCCTTGCAATGACTCCTATCTCAAATGTTGCTCGTATTTCAAAGCAAAAATCGCTTGCTCGAAGGCTTGTATCTCAAAAATCTCGTATGTTAGGGCACCCATATCTCGAGGTGCCACTGTATTTCCTTCACAGTCTTTGTTTTAACTATTAACAACAACGGACAATTCCTAAATCTCTTAGGGCTCAGATATCGCCTACTCTTGCACTCAACAGATATTTTCTGAAACACAGTCACCGTGCCCAGGTGGATTGGTCTGGAAAGGCTCTTCGTAAAATCCACAGGTTGTGCTGTTCCCCTTTAACCTGCTCTTCCTTTCTTTCCGTGTCCCTGAACTTTATCACAGCATCTCCGTGTGAGGTCTAGAAGCTTGCAGCATAAATGAAAAGAGCTTTACAATAGATTCACTACTGTCCCTTCTCTGATCAATTAGA
Source organism: Lasiurus borealis (assembly GCA_004026805.1). Classification (NCBI taxonomy): domain Eukaryota; kingdom Metazoa; phylum Chordata; class Mammalia; order Chiroptera; family Vespertilionidae; genus Lasiurus; species Lasiurus borealis. Next base: position 20,646 of record PVJN01009559.1, on the reverse strand, counting down.
CGTGCTCTGCAGGTACTGTCTGAGTGTCTTCTTAGAAGTAACATCCAAAATTTGATTTTCCATTTTTTATATGCAAAGGGATGTTTTAAGAAGACTTCTTTTCCTTTTGCTGTCTTTCAGTTTTCATACTGTCATACATTCTCCGTGTCATTTCCAGCAACTATAATCTTTCATCATGGACTTTAACCAACATTTTGGAAGATCTTCCCTGTTCCATGTTAGCCTCGGTCTTGGCAAGCACTGTTTCAGAAGGTGACTAATGTCCCCTGCGGGACCTGGTTACGGAAACACTTTATCTCTTCCTTGCACGGACCTAAATGATATTGATATTTAAGGACTCTCTTGAAAAAATCAAATTGATATAAAACACACTCATATGACCTGTATCTTTCTGCGTTAGACAAGTAGCTAGAGTTTTATCTTTACTGTGCATTCGAGATACTCTTTACTTTGCCTATGAGAGACCTTAGGTGTCAGTTCATGTCTGGTTATTTAAGATTACACTTGACCTTGATAAAATTGGTGTTAAAATAATTCCAGGTGGTCCTCTGTAAGGCAGTACCCAGGTTTGGCTTATTCATTGCTGTATCTTCAATATCTTGTACAGAGTAGGTGCTTGCTGAAGACTTATTTTTAAAAATCTATAAATGACTATATCGTTACTAGAGGCCCGATGCATGAAATTCATGCAAGAGTAGGCCTTCCTTTCCCTGGCTGCCGGCACCAAATTCCCTCTGGCACTCAGGACTCAGGACCTGGGCTTCCTTCCAGCTGCTGGCACCAGGGACCCGGGCTCCCTTCTAGTCACCAGCAGGAACCCAGGACCCAGCTTCCCTTATAGCCCTGGCTTTGTCCGGAAGGTTGTCTGGTCTAATTAGCATATTATGCTTTTATTATTTTAGACTAGAGGCCCGATGCACGAAATTTGTGCATGGGGGAAGGGTTTCCCCTTTCACAGTTTGGGACCACTCACCCCTAACCATTTGCCTGCCTGCCTTCTCAGTGTGCATTATAACAACCAATCATTCCAGTCATTCTTCATAAAAGTCACTTAGGGTTTTATATATATAGATACCTCCCAGCTAATAGCTTAGGTCCTCTTTGATTGATTGGTGAGGCTGATAGGGCACATTCCTTAGGCCACTAGGAATATGGGTTTGGGAATTCATCTTGACACAAGACAAATTTTGATAATCATAGAGCAAATGTAGTTGCTCACGTCTTGTTCTATGTGTCAAAGGTCACTTAGTCCCTAAGTTTTTCAAGGAAGAGCCTGGCACAGTTACAGAGCACAACCTCCTGGGCTGGTTGCATAATATCTGTGCTTAGCATTAGGTTATCCTGCAGTTCATCAAAGGGAAGTGGTTCAAGAGCAGATCCCAAAGGCTTTTTAATGGGAATAGGAATTCGGGGATTTGGAAGCTGATTTCAAGTAAGCCTACAGAAATTTCCCTATGGCCTCAAGTGCAAAGCATGAGCAAGTGCCATAAAAAAAGCCCCAGTAATCAAGATGAATAATATATGAAGGCAATATTTAAAAACTCAAAATTAATATAAAAATCCACGATAAACAAAATATCTTTTAACTAAAGACAGTCTCTATTGGGGTAAATGCCCTTGGATGGGCCTCACTTGGCCTTCTCAAGCCATATAACATGTGGTGAGCTACGCCACCTCTCTGCTCTCCATTTACAGAAGGACACACTGAAACCTGGAGAGGTGGTCGTTCTTTCAAAGAGCTATGAAGTCAGATTATCTTGGGGCAGATGGAGTGCAAGCTAGACATGGGTATTGTAAAATTTCTTCCCAGGGATTTTAATAAGTGCTGGTGTTGAGAAGAACTGGACTAGAAATAACCAATCGCAACTGAAGGGTAAGTTGCTAAGAGAGATGTCTATATTCCTCCTGCCACACGTCAGCACTTAGACAGTTCTGGGCACTAAGGGACCAACGGAGGGCTGAGGGGAAGGAAGGAGGACTATTAATGGACCTCCTACTTCCTCCCAGTCACTATGCTACATGGATGTCATTCAGCTGAATTCCCCCCATTATCAGATGAGGTCAGGACAATCACCTCCACTGAAGAGATGAAAAAATATATGTCTTTATTTATTTATTTTTGATAAAACAATCCAATCGAAAAATGGGCAAAATGCTTAAATAGACATTTTATGAAAGAGGACATCAGAAGGCCAGGAGCCATAAGAAAACATGCTCAAAGTCACTAATCATCCAAGAGAGGCAAATCAAAACAACAATGAGGCAGCATCTCACACCTGTCAGAATGGCATCATCAAGAAACGCATGTCTTTGATAGGGAGGCCTTTCATGACAAGCCTCCACCAGCCGCACAAAGCAGATTCCCTCAGAGGGGGATTCGACGTCCTCATTTCACAGACCGCCCAGAACCGCCCATGCGTCCGCCCTCACAATGAACAGAGATGCACCTCAGAAATGCAGCTCTCTATTTATATAATCGGGGAGCCCGCATCCTCCAGCGGCTTGGAGGTGAGGGGACAGAATCTGTGAGAACTGAGGTTGAGCTGGGTCTGGGGTCTGTGGAGGATGGGACGCGTCTGGACAGAGGTAACATGGGGAGGTCTGCTTGGGGGTAAACTAGCTCCAACCCAGATGATCCTGCTGAGAAAAGTCCCTCATTCTTGCCGAAACTGGTTTGGCTCAGTGCATAGAGCGTTGGCCTTAGGACTGAAAGGTCCCGGGTTCGATTCCAGTCAAGGGCATGTACCTTGGTTGCAGGCACATCCCCAGTAGAGGGCGTGCAGAACGCAGCTGATCGATGTTTCTCACTCATTGATGTTTCTAACTCTCTATCCCTCTCTTCCTCTGTAAAAAATCAATAAAATATATTTTTTTTAAAAGTTCCTCATTCTTCTCTTTTCCATCTCATTCCTCCCACAGTGATAGTACTTGGAGCTCTAGCTCTGTGTGAAGCCTTTGCACAGTATATTACATTGAATCTTTGTAACAATCCCAAGTGGTAGGACTTATATCCTTTTATTGATCAAGAAGCAGAGACTCGGTGATGTCAAGTAGTTCTGTGGCTTTTCACAGGTGGGGAAGGAACAGTCAGGATTCAAAGTCAGCTCTAGTTCACAGCCTGTACTCTGAAGCATGGTCTAGGCTGCTTCAGAAAGGAAAGGGGACACACAGAAGGCCAAGAGACATATGAAAACATGCTTCTCTCTGGCAGGAGCAACTATTTGAAAACTAGTGGACTGTGCCACGTTTTTAGTCAACTAGCCGGAGTGTGGTGCCGTGGGTACCACTGAGGACCCAATGGCTTTCCGTTGGTAAATAACATCCAAGTTCCACCTTCTGGGTATTTTCCATTTAAGGAGGTAGCATGTTTCACTTGAGTCAAAGGGTAGTTTACTCACAGCTCAAGGAAATGCTACAAATTAAGAACTCCACAGTTATCTGACCTCAGCCCATAATTATGTGAGCTTACTTCTGAGCACACCAGTAATTTTCCACTTCAGTCTTCGCTGGAAATGTCCCCCATCTCCCCAAACCCAGCGTGTGTTATCCTTGCAGCATCCGTGAGAAGGTGCAAAATGACAGCGAGCTCAGCATCCAGACCTTTTCTTTCTCCATAGTTAACCTTAATGTGCCCTTCATCTTTGGGGTTAATTCCCTAAAACATTAGGGACCCAGAGAAGACTCTTGAGGCCATGGACTGTCTTTTATCCACCTTTGTATCTCTAGCACCTAATATAGCGCCTGAGCAATGTAGCAGCCAGGAAGTTTTTGGTGAATGAACGGATGGATGAATGAATGGATGGATGAATGAATGGCGTACTCTGAATGTGAAGAAGGTGCTCTCGAACCACCATCCGGAGGACATGAGTGGAGAAAACTTTTCTAGATTTGCAGATGGACTTTCAGGAAGCCACCACATACGTCACTCTCTGCCTTGCTTCCCTGGTCTTTCTAAACTGCTTCTCTCCAGCTGGATTTACAGTGGTACCTCGAAATACGAGTGCCCTAACATACGAGATTTTTGAAATACAGTGGTACCTCGCTCGACGGCTCGTATCTCAAAAATCTTGTATGATAGGGTCCTCGTATCTTGAGGTACCACTGTACGAGCTGTCGAGCGAGCGATGTTTGCTTTGAAATACGAGCAACATTTGAGATAGGAGTCATCGAGAGGATCAGCCAGCTGCACACGACCCACCAGTTTACCGCGACTGGAGTGTCTCAAGAGTTACCCACGCCTCAAGGTTACGGAACGAATTAAACTCGTATCTCGAGGTACCACTGTACTAACATCCCTTTGTGTTCCCAGGGTTATCCCCTCTAAGTCTGCAGGTACCCAAGTTGGGGACAGGAAGAATACACCGAGTGGCCAGTTGAGTATGTCCACCCCATCAGCACTTTGTTGGGCCACCTTTTGCCTTCAATACTGCGGCGATTCTTCTCGGCACTGATTCCACGAGACGTTGAAAGGTGATGCGAGGAATCTCACACCAGGCCTGATGGACAGCACTGTCTGGTTCTGTGAGATGTGATGGCTGTGGAACCAGCTGCCTGCTGGCTCTTTTAACTTCGTCCCACAAATGCTCAACTGGATGGAGATCTGGTGACGGTGGGGGCCACCTAAGAAGGCAAAGTCCCCCTCATGTTCTGGAAACCACTCCTGCACAACACGAGCACCGTGGCCTGGGGCATTGTCTTGTGGGAAGAAGCCATCTCCATTGGGATACGCCATCAACGTGATAGGATGAACTTGATCAGCAGGGATACTTAGTATGTTGTGCTATTCAGATGTTGTTCCACATGAATTAAAGGGCCCAAGTCATACCAGGAAAACATGCCCCAAACCATAACACTGACCCACCAGCATGAAGGGTTGTACTCCTGCATGTGGGATGCATGCTTTCCTGCTGTTTTCACAAAATTCTCACTCTGCCATCTGCATGATGCAACTGGAAACGTGATCCATCAAACCATGTGACTTTTTTCCAATGCTCAACTGTCGAATCCTTGTGCTCCTGTGTGAATTGGAGATGTTTTATCTTGGTCACTGCAGACAGCAAAGGTGTTCAAACAGACCTTCAGCTTCCATATCCCATACGATGCAGTGTACAGTAATTTGCCTACAAAACTACAAACATCAGGTGGACATAATAACCTGGCCACTGAGTGTCCATCAGTGGCTTAAGTCCCCACTACCTACAGGGATTAAGATTAGGACAAGGTGCTAAAGCAGGATTCTGGGTGCTCGGCCATATCTGTGAGGCTCCCCTCGAAGTCCCCTAAGACGTCTCATCCAATCCTCACAGCGACCAGGAACACAGTGTGCCCGATCCCTGCCACAGTCCATGAACCCAACACACTGTGGTGCCACCAGGCTAGTCCTGTGACCTCCGGCGCCATAGGGGTCCTGGGCTTAGTTTAGCGTTCACACCCTCCAAGCTCAGCTGTGGCTGTCCTTCACACTCCCCAGGTCGCTGTTTCTCGCTCAGCATCCTGCCTGAGTTGCAGGGAGAAAAAATGAAGAGAGGAAAAGGGGCAAAAGCGTGTGCGAGCTGGATCCACTGCCAGGGATTTCTGCTTATAACTCACCAAGCACCCCTGCACTCTGGGGCTGAGTTGTTTTTCTGGTTTTTGTTTGTTTGTTTATTTTTATTTTAGAGAAGGCAGAAGGAAGAAAGAAATATCAATGTGAAAGAGACACACTGATTGGTTGCTTTCAGACATGTCCCGATCGGGGCTCAAACCCACAACCAGGTATATTCCCTGATCTGGAATGGAACCCCAGACCTTCAGGTGCGTGGGACATTGGTCCAAGCAACTGAGCCACACAGACTAGGGCACGTGGTGCTGTTAATCTATCACACTGTTTCTGGAAGAGAAAGAAAAATCAGGGTCCTCTTTATGAGAATGAAGGGCAAACAAGGCCGGTATGTATAGCATCTTGCCATCTAGCTGACCGTTTGGCTGTATCCAGAGCCCTGAGGCTATGGTTTTGGGGTTCACTGTGCTTCCTCTCACCTTTGGGTGACCTCATCCACAGTATCGAGCTGCCATCTTGCTTCCCCTTCTTTACTCGCTCTCCCTCAGACCTCAGTCTCCCCCAGAGCTAGAGCCCAGCCCTGAGCCCCCGCCACTCCACAACGTCCCTTTCCTGCTTCTCCGTCAGCCCTGTCCTCACCCACAGGGCCCTCTGCTGTGAGGGGGTTTCCAGTGCTGGTCACCGTGCAGCCCGGGCCCCGACTTTAATCGGGGGTGACGTCCTTGCCTGAAGTCCCCCTGAGAGGGTCCAATTCATCCCTGAACTTGTCCAGACTGAGAGTCAGAGAGTGAGGGAAAGAGGATGGACTTCCTGTGGTCACCACATGCAGGCGCACAAAGAGCAGAGGTGAGGGCAGCAGTCAGGAGGCGGAACTTACAGAGCTAGGGGGCACGCAGCTGCCATCCAGGCTGCCCGTTTTCCACCAAAAAGGTGGGAGTAGCTGTTCTAAGGGAGGGCAGAGCTGCACCCACAGTGCATCTGGGATCCCAGCCGTCTGGCCCATGAGCATATGTGGGGTAAGCGACGAGTCTGAGGCCAGCGGGTGGGCTACTTCCTGAGGCTCTCTCCCCTCCTTCACCTGCAGCTGTGAGCGAGCAGAGGGCAGGCGGGGAGAGGGCAACGGGAGCATCTCTCTAGCCCAGTGGTCGGCAAACTCATCAGTCCACAGAGCCACATATCAACAGCACAATGACTGAAATTTCTTTGGAGAGCCCACTTTTTTAAACTTAAACTTCTTCTATGCCACCTCTTCAAAATAGACTTGCCCAGGCCGTGGTGTTTTGTGGAAGAGCCACACTCCAGGGGCCAAAGAGCCGCCTGTGGCTCGCGAGCCGCGGTTTGCCGACCACGAGCCTATCCTAACCAGGAGAGCATTTGGTGGAGAGCTGGGAAGGCAGGAGCTTCAGGGGACCAGAGGCTGGGAGGTGAATGGACAGGATCTTAGACTTTAAGAGTGCCAGGCACAAGCAGGGAGACGGGTCGGGAGCGCTGGTGGGGAGAGTTCAAGGCTGCTTAGGGCGGCAGAAACCGAGGGAATATTCATGGGGCACCTACTATGGGCCAGGAGCACCTACTATGGGCCAGGTGTGAGGCTTTATCTAAATCAACTGCATTGATCCTTACAGCAGCCCTCTGAGTTTAGTGCCAAAGACTCACAGTCCTGTAGCCAACATCCTTGAAGCCCACTGTGTTTCTAACGGTTTCAGAATGTGTTTTTTTTTAATATATTTTATTGATATTTTACAGAGAGGAAGGGAGAGGGATAGAGAGTTAGAAACATCGATGAGAGATATGGATCAGCTGCCTCCCACATGCCCCACACTGGAGATGTGCCCGCAACCAAGGTACATGCTCTTGACCAGAATCGAACCTGGGACCCTTCAGTCCACAGGCTGAACCGGTTTCGGCCAGAATGTTTCATTTTTTGAAAAATCGCACAGTGCACATACTGCCTGTTGTGTCCTGTTTCCCGGGAGGTCTGAGCACCAGTCAACAAGCACAGCGACAACCGGGCAGCAGGTGGGCTAGCCAAACACCATCCATCCCCATGGCAAGCAGGCCCCCAAACAAGCATGGTCCCCACGTGTCCCAGCGGCGGGGCTTGAGGGCTTTCGGGTGGCTTCGGTGCCCGCATTTTCCAGAGGAGAAAACGGGCTAGGTGGTTGCAGTCTGTGCCATAGGCGCCGTGCCCCCCTGCCTGGTGCTAAGGCCCAGAGATCACAGTTTACCCCCCACCCCCAAACCCCGTCACGGTGATATACGAGCCTCAGCCAGTTCTCAGAGACTCAGGCTCAGAGAGGTGAGTGTCGGGTCTGGTTCAAGGGCCCAGAATGATGCCAAGAAGCGAGACCCAAACCCAAAGGCAGGTCTGCAGGCTCCTGGCTGTCCTGGCTCACCACTTCTGTTATGTTCCTGTAAATCCTTCCGGACTTCTTAAAGGCACAGACTAGCACAAGCAAATGCAATTCTTATTCTCCCTCTCAAGGGATTTCATAAAAACAAACAAACAGAAAAGGTTTATTTGAAAAAGCAAAATACACATTCATGGAGGTAACTCTATGCTGCTTACGACGCACTCAACTCCAGCATGAAAATGTAAGCAACCGTCTACCAGGAAGGGACTACAAATTTCACTGCAGGGGGTTCTTTGCTTCAGGACAGCGTGACCCCCTTAAAAGAGATCCCTCCTTTCTGAGGCGTTCAAACATCACTACCTCCTGGGCCCAGCCAATCAGAACAGCTGCCAGCAGCACAGTACACCGCACCAGGGGTACCTGTGCCCCATCCAGATGTGTCCTGCTGACTGTCACCCTGTTTGCCCGTGGTCAGCCAAGGCGATGCTGGAGGCCGAGGTACTCTGTCACCTCTGTCAGCTCTGTGGCTCGCCTGCCACATGGGGGGTGGATTCGCCATCACTGCGGCTCTGGATGGGAAAAGGGGCATCTGCCCGAGTGCTGAGCACCCCCATTCGGAGACACTTTTCTTGGGAGACTCACAGGTGCTCTCTGACACCAACAGCCTTGAATCTCCCTGCGTTCTTGCATTTTCTCTCGTGGAGGGCTATGGCAGTCCCCACGCCAATGGCCTTGTGGGGTACGGCCTCGTTTACCTCCTCAGGAGGCGGACCTGCAGAGCGATGGCCCAGTGCAGGCTCGGGGACGGAGCTGTGGGCCAGCTGGTTTGCTCCTGTTTTCTCCCCTTGGAATAACCTCTCCCGCAGTCTAGTTTTGCCAGAAGCATCCATCCTCTAAAACCCGTTCTGGGGTCCCCTGGAAACAATCAGACGTCCACGGAAATCATTTCTCCCTCTCCTGGCCCCTTCCTGCCGCTCCTACTACACAGTCACATTCCGCTCACGGCGGCAGGCCCAGCCACGACTACATTTATGATTTCCCCGCCGCAGGCTCTAAAGGCCGTGCCCATGGCCGAGCTGGCCGGGGGGCCTGGCTACAGTTGGGTCTCAGCAGATATTTATGAAACGAGATGGAGTTGTTTGGGTTCACCCTCACCCTTGGCCCAGTTGGGTGTGGAGAGAGAGGGAGGGTGTTGAACATCTCTTACTTGATAAAATGTAAAATAAAAAAAGACGTTTTCCACGTGGCCAGTGTGGCAGGATGCTAAAAATTCCGTCTCTGGCCGGGGCGGGACCCAAATTCTAGACAGATTCTGCGTTATTTAGCCCCGTGACCTCAGGCGAGCTACTTGACCTCTCTAGCCAGGCGTCTGGCAGACAGTCAGCGTTCCGTTACTGTCACTGTCCGTAGGCTTTATCAGGGTGACTGTAACTATCGTCCGTCTCTGCTCAGAAGGCTGGGGCAGTCGCTGCTGGAGTTTGGAGCGCTTTGAGCCACTCTGAAGCGCTATTTGCTTGGAAGGAGGGAAAGGAAGAGGCCCTGAAGGAAACTGCAGCGAGCCTTCATCTCCCACCGGGAAGCGACTGAGTCAGAATTGTGAACGCTTGTCCCAGTCTGTTCATTAGCTCAAAAGCAAACATTCCCATTTCTTTTCTTTTTTTTAAATATATTTAATTGATTTTTTACAGAGAGGAAGGGAGAGGGATAGAGAGCTAGAAACATCAATGAGAGAGAGACATTGATCAGCCACCTCCTGCACGCCCCCTACTGGGGATGTGCCCACAACCAAGGTACATGCCCTTGACGAGAATCGAACCGGGACCCTTCAGTCCACAGGCTGACGCTCTATCCACTGAGCCAACCCGGTTTCGGCAAACATTCCCATTTCTAAACTGACACCAGCACACAGAGCTACAGGCACTTTCTATGGCTCTTTGTGCTGTTCACCAGTCTTCTTGAAATGTTAGTTTAAAAATCTGTCCAATTATCTCATTCTAGTTCCATGACCAATGGACAGTTAACCTTAAATATTAGAAATTTTCCACCGCGAAGCAAGCGGAGCACTTGGCTGACCAAAGGACGTGGGATTTTACAATTTCTGCAAAGTTTATAGGGAGACGGCGAATACCATAAAGTCTCGCAAAGTTCAGGAAGCAGAGTCAACGACTGGAAACTGCTTGTCGGTTGTGCTGGAAATTTCCACTGCTTGTGTTTTGGGCTGTGGAAGGGGTTATAGGCAGAGAAGAGCTGTGTGTGTGTGTGTGTGTGGTGTGTGTGTGTGTGTGATTTATTCATAAACCCTTTGCAATTCTATGTCATGTTCTGTTTGCCTTCTAGCATTTTCTGGAGGCACCAGAAGGTCCCCTCCTGACCTGTTTATTGCATAACCAATCCCTGCTATACATGGTCTTCCTCCCACTGTCCGATCTACTAATATTCTCACTGCAAAGGCATTATTCCTGATCCTTGTGAATGAAACACTTACTAACAAAAATGCATTAGAGTATATATTGACTTGCATAAATAAAAAAACTATTACTCCAGGTCATTTGAGTTTATGAAAGATGATAGAAATCTAACCCTTTAGAGCAGTGGTTCTCAACCTTCCTAAGGCCGCGACCCTTGCATACAGTTCCTCAGGTAGTAGTGACTCCCAACCATGAAATGTTGCTGCTGTGATGCATCGTGATGTAAATATCTGCATTTTCCGATGGTCTTAGGTGACCCCTGTGAAAAGATCCTTTGACCCCCAAAGGGGTCGTGACCCACAGGTTGAGAACCACTGCTTTAGAGGAAAATAGGACCTAACACGCTACTTGAGCCAACCCTTCCCCCACCCACCCTCTTTTTTTTTATTATTATAGATGATGGAATTGAGGCACAGTGTTCCCAAACTCGAAGAGCTAACTACCAAGTGTGGCTTTAGGACAATGTATGGCCAACCACACAAAGGACAGAAACGGGACAGCTACCCACTGTAGTCGTGACAACTTGAGAAGCTGCATGACCCTTAGGGGAACCGGTTTGGGAAAGAGAAATACCAACCGAGCACATTGAAACTCCATCTGTGAGGTGGCACCCCGAAAACTACAGCAAGCTTGCATATCAAAATCAGTGTGGGCGACTGTACACTCGAAATCTAAATTTATGAACTAGCGTCACACTAATATATTCGACATGAAATAAAAACAAAGCTGTTCTTGAATTTTAAAAAAAGACCTGCAGGGAGGGGAGTGAAAATAGTGAGTGGAAATGCAAAGAATGGACAGGCCTCCCGAAGGGTCTACCTTTCCTGCAGGAACATGCAGACCCAGGGAGGTGACCGCTATGTCCCTGTGGTTGTGGCCGAGAATGCAAACGGGATGCATCCGGGAGCTGCACGGGGCTGGTCTGGCTGGGGTTGACCCTCGGACCAACCTGGAATAGAACCGGGAGAATCTGGCCAAAGCGGGAAGGAGGATAAAGGCAGGACAGCAAGAGGCCTGTTTGTCTAGCTGGGCCCACTGTCTTGATCTTTGGGGGGATTTAAAAAAAACAAACACATTTTATTGACTTTTTACAGAAAGAAAGGGAAAGGGATAGAGAGTTAGAAACATCCATGAGAGAGAAACATCCATCAGCTGCCTCCTGTATACCCCCTACTGGAGATGTGCCCGCAACCAAGGTCCATGCCCTTGACCGGAATTGAACCTGGGACCTTCCAGTCCATAAGCAGATGCTCTATCCACTGAGCCACACCGGTTTCGGCTGGGGTTATTTCTTGACATGTCTGGAGAATTCCTGCCTACCTCTCTTGGCAATCATTGCACAAACGGTGGCTGTGTGAGACGGTCGCTGTGCTCCCCAACTCCTAAAAGCATCCAGCTCCGGGGACATGGCTCCCTGCAGCTGGAGCCCGCACAGGTGGGGGGCAGTGGCCTGGGGGGTGCAGGTGGGGTGCAGCCAGAGGGCCTCTCTGGAAGCACACTCAGAAGAGCCCTCCTCCGGGGGTGAGCAGCGTGCGCCGGATCAAGCTGGTTCTGCACGAGAAGGGCCCCGCTGAGCGGTCCAGACTCTGCCTGACCCTCCAGCTTCCCCGCGTCCCTCGCCACCCCGTCAGGCTCCTCAGCTGCTCGGCAGGGAGTGCGTGTGGTCTGGGACTGTGAGGGGCCTGCAGGTCAACCTTTCTGAGGCCTCCTCAGATTTCCCCTCACCCCCAAAGGGGGAAATATTCCAAATATTCGCCCAGCTCCCTCCCCTCCCCGAGCTGTTTCCTGGGTTGTGTTTATCTCAGACTTCCAGAGGAAGAGAGCCGAGCTCAGAGAGGCTGGATGACTCAGGGGGAGAATCAGGATGTGATTGTGGGTTTTCCACCTGGATGGCAGTGTTTGGGGGTTCGTTTTGCTTTTTCTGCTCATCGGGGCAGCTCTTATCACTTCAGGAAGAAAGAGTTTATCGGGTCAGCTGTATGTCCACGGTGGACGGTGGAGAGGCAGGGACGGGACAATTTTTGTCTTAGGGGGAGGGCACCGGAAGCATTATTTCAGCTCCAACTACCGTCAGCTGGGCTTCTGGGACACAGCAGAGCGGAGAGAGAATCCGGAATGTTCCAGTGGAGAACGATGATTGGCATTCCACCAGAATCACGTAGAATGGCGCAGAGCGGCTTTGCAAAGACAGGCAGATTGCTAATGAGACGGACCACCAGTAAGCAGGACAAGAGGAACAGGGAAGAGACAGCCGAACACACCGGCTGAGCAATGCACAGCTGGCACAGGAGGCCGCTCCCTAGAGACCATATCTGGGGCCTCCCTCGGATTTCAGCTCCAGGCCCAGAGAAGCAACAAAACCGGGTAGGCAATTCCCGAGCCAGATGCAGTGACCAATGACCCCCTACCTTAACACATGACCCTGACAAAGCACATATAAAAAACTGATTAATATTCTGCCGAACCCCCCCCCTGAGACCTCCCCTACGATGGCTGCCTGCTGGAGAGAGATACAAGCCTGAAGACAAAAGATGAGGACACATCTCCTAAACTCGATGATGGGCATGAGACTTGCAACCAAGGGAGCAACCAGCAGTGACAGCTCATCCCAGACCACGCCCTGAGCCTGTCTCTGAGGCGCTCTTTGCTCTGACTTCAGTGAGCTGAGGCAGCCAGGCCTACGCTCTCCCCGTGCTTCTATGCTAAGCCCTTCCTGCCCCAGATTTAATAACCATGCTCTCAAGGTCACCTGGACCCAAATTGTGACATCTTTCCTGCACGAAGTCAGTAACGCACACACTACCTGCTGGCCCCAGGCAGAGCCGATGCGGGGTCCCTGTCCGGAGCACTGCTACCATAGGCAGGTGCTGAGCTGTCCAACAGAGCGAATGTCCACTACAAACTCCTAGCGGGGGCAAGGGAAGGGGGCAGACTGTGCCCAGACTGTGCAGAGATAATTTTACAACCGGGCTCAAGTATAAATCCCATCACAGACAAGTAGAAGTCCTTAGGGCTGAGAGACGTCACTAACTCTCTGCCACCAGGAGCCCGCTATGGTCTCCAGATCTTGCCCAATGTCCTCTGTGGACAAAAGGACTCTGCCCTGTGGAGACCACTGGGAGGGATGGTCGCTGCACAGTGGAGAGACAGGCCTGTGTGGGAAACTTGTGCTTGACAGCCATTGTGTAGTAAGATCCAGCCACGTTAGCACTAACCTCGGGCTAGGTTTCTATTACCCCAAACCCTATCTCTTTCCCGTAAGCCAGGTGTTTCGCCTTAAGGGCTAGGCCAGGTGTTTCACCTTAAGGGCTAGGAATTTTCGCTAACTTCCTCATTCCTCCTTCTCCCTATAAATACACCGAACTCTTCCTGAATAAATGAGACTTGATCAGAACTTTGTCTTGTCTCCATTCCTTGTGTCTCTTGTCCTTTTCATCCCCACTCCCCCTCTAGGGTCCTCGTTGACTTAACCTGAGGGTGGGGACAGAGAGACAGGCCTGGTTTCCTGTTTCTGAGACTGAACAAGGGCTAAAGCAAGGCAGGAACTGGTTTTTCTCTCACGTCATCGTCAGAGCTTGTCGTGCAGCTACGTTCTACCAAGTTAACGAGAACTCCGTCCTTTTTACCTTGGTGTTTCTGCTCTTTACAGGTGTTTTCTATCCGGTTCAAGTTGCTCTGTGTTACACCCACATTCCCCTCAGCCGGAGGAAAGAAAGAGGACAGAGATGAGGGGGGCTGCACCCCTTCCCTTGAAGGGTCTGACCTGTAAACTTCATTGGTAACCCCTGTCAGCCACTGGGCAGAATCTAGTCACGGGGCCACATCTAACTACAAAGGAGCCCGATAAATACAGTTTTTGTTACAGGCTGCCATAAAGACATGACTGTTCTTTTTCTTTTTTTAAGTTTTTGGTTGGTGGAGAGAAGGGTATGGGAAATATATCCCTGGCGGACTTGGTGGGGGTGGAGGAAGCAGAATCTACTTGCCTCTCTGCCCTTTCTTTCTTCTCCTGTGACCACCAGAGCCCACAGGCCGGGCTGTGTGAGTCGGAGAATTCCAGGAATCCTGCAGGTCTGGCCCTGCAGCTTGGAGGTGGTCCAGCGTATACAGAGCAACACCTCTGAGGGTCAGCTCTCCGCTTCTTAGTAAGAGGAGGGAGCAGTGTGTCACTGCCGAAGGTTCTGGAATGTGTCTGCAGCTGAGATTACACAGGCTTGTGGGAAGGAGAGATGTAAGAAGATCTCTGAAGTGGCAGAGATCCGGCCCCACACTGGGTGGGGGCAGCTGGAGGCAAGAGGGGGAGCCAGACCCCTGGCACACGCGTTGGGCATCACTGGCTTTGCCTCTGGGATTGTCACCTCCTGGCCTCATTATTCTCGCTTGCTCTTATCTTCCGGATGGGGGCGCTGTAGATGACCCAGTGCTGCCCCTGTGTTAGCTGGAAACAGCGGAGCAGAGGCAAAATTTAATATTCCTCTTGCTCTGCGTTTCCTCCTGGCACTTCCTGCAGTTGTTAATTATTTCCAGAATCGCACAATATGCATTTACTTATCATAATGAATTACTACCTCTTTGTAGAATTACCTCACTAATGTCACTTCCTCTAATACGTTGTTAAAAACGAAACAAAACAAACACCACTCGATATAGAAATAGAAGCTCATTTGAACTGCACGTGGTTCCTTGCCAGAAGTCAGGCTGAAGGAGGGAGTGTTTCTCTCTCACAGCAAAATTGCTCTTCTGAGTTAGTCTGTTCATTCGCCAGCTCTTAAGTTCCCATGGAGCAGGCTAGAGCTGCGGGGATCGCATTTGTACATTTTTTATTGTGAAGTGCCACATGCAAATAGAAAACGTGAGTGAGTGATCCCCGGACCAGGAACAGAAACGTACTACCCCCACCTCGCCCAGACCCCCCAGGTACCCCCAGGCACCTCTCCGCTCGGTGCGGGTGCTTTTGCCTATGTTGAGCTCTATGTGAGTAGAATCATATATTTTCTGAAGACAACTATTTCTAGAAGCAAACACTCGGTACTTCTGTAGACTGTGGAGTCGATGAGATGAGATATCTGAAATAGGGACGCCTCAAAGTCCACAACCAGTGGCTGGTGTAACTTTGTCTCTTTCTGAAAAGGAAAAGTTTATCTGCAGACTCTGCTTGCTCGGCCAGAGGAAAGAGCCGGCTGTGACTGACCATCCAAGAGAGCCAGAGCTTTTCCTGGATCCAGCAACTTAGTCCCCGATACAATAGTTACGTTCTCCTGGCAAGAATCCAGAAAGTTCCTACAGCCATTTCGGCAGTGACAGATGGGACTTAGGAGGGGTCGGCGATGGGGGAAGGGGAGGAGGAGAAGAAGGAAGAGGAAGAGGAGGAGGAGGAAGAGGAAAAGAAGGAGGAGGAAAAGAAGGAGGAGAAAGAGGAAGAAGAAGAGGAGGAGGAGGAGGAGGAATGCCTTCCTTCCTAATTATTTTAGGAGAGGTCATTACATAGAAACACCCAAAGCAAACTTGTTTTTGTTTTGTTTTGTTTTCATTTGTTTCTAGACCAATAACTACTTGAACCAGGAGAGGGAGGAAGAAAATTGAAAATTGAGGAGTTAGATTTTAGATCTGTCAGCTTTCACTGTGTGTTGCCGTGTAACAGCTAATTTCCAAATCAACAGCTTAAAGCAATAAAGGCTTTTGCTTCCTCATATTACTTCAGCCACAGCGAGCTGTCACTCCATCCACGCGACTGTTTCTTCTGCAGGACAAGCTTATGAGGCGGTTCTGATCTGGAGCCCAGCATTCTCGAAGCACAAGAAAGAGGAAAAGAGACGGCAAAACCGTTCAGTGGCTTAGACCTGATATGTGTTACTTCTGCCTCTAGTTCCTTAATGAAAGCAAGTCACTTAGCCACACCTGCGATTAGCCCTTCCCAGGGAGGGCAAATAATTGGGGGAAAATGACTATTAAAAGGGTCATTTTCTAATGAATATCAATCAGAAATTATGCTATGAACATCAGAGGGAAAGAGAAGTAATTCCCCCCAAATTCAGGGAATATTCAGGATCTACCCACTTATCATGGATCACTCACATAAGAAAATCCACTGAATCATTAAACATGTATGAAGCCTATACAGTCTTTGTGTGAATAACTTCTCTAGGAAACATCTTTTACTCAGTGGACTACGTTTCCAATAAATTGTTTGCTTGAAAACTTTGAAGAATTCTAAGGGAACAGCTCAGCTGAAAGAAAAAAAGAAGACTGTCTGCTTTGTACCCAGACACCTCCATTGCTAGGCTGGGTGTTCGGCATCTCCTCTGTCCTATAATCCTCTCTTTATGGATTTTTCTGTGAAGACAAGTTTTTCATCTTCAACCAAAAGTTGCCTGTGATGTATTTTCAGACTTTTCACAAAGTCTGATCCTTGCTGACACTATAAATCCTGTCTTTCTATTGAAAAGACAGGAAAATAATTCTGTTTCTTTAGCTGTTTTATGCCATATTTTTTTTTTCCAATCTGACAGCACTTTCTTAGTCCCTGTAGAATTTATTTCCTTGAAGTTCTTCGTTTCTCTTTGAAGTGAGCATTTTCTGCCTAGTTTTCCGTGACTCAGAGCAGTGGATTATCTGCCTTGAAAGTTGTTGCATCAGCAGACTTGTGTGTCTGGGAAGTCTGCCACTGGATTACAGCCTTCAGAAATGCAAGTCTGACACCTTCTGGAATTCATGGAACTATTACACTCCCAGGAGCTCCCTTTGTGCAATGCTCAGCGGGCTGGATGCCTGTCAGGACAGAATGATGGGCGTAGGAATCTCACTGAGGAGTTCCTGATCTGGGCGGGATTGGGGGCTGTAAAGAAATTAAATGGGAAAAACTTGCATGTCTACTTCCATTACTTGCTATTTGAAAAATAGCCCTTTCTTCAATGATGAATATAAGAAATTAACTCTACTGTGTTAGTATTATTAGTGATATCAAGGGTAGAAATGACAGATATCTTCTAATAATATTCTAGTTATCTCAAGGTATTTATGCTCATCATTACTTTGCAATCACAATAGACCTGCCTCTAGATTATGTCATTTGTGTTAGTAAATAAGCACATAAGTTAATATTTCTAATTTGCTATTTTACATTTTGATTTTTGAATACTTTGATATAATTGGCTTCCTTTGAAATTCCGTGTATTTTATTTTATACCTTACGCTGTTTTGAGAACATGTTTATGATTTTTGCCAGACAGCTAAGGGTTATGGCACAAAAGATACTAAGAATGCCTATTCTAAATAGGACAGAGGAGAATAAAACAAAATATAGACTACTTATCACTTTTAGTGATGATGATTGTTAGTTCTTGTCTATAGAATTAAAGGGCAAGAGTTTGTTTGCATAAAAGAATGTCTTGATATCATATTTATCATCCATGTACAAAACTTGTCTTTTTCTCTCATGAAACTGGACTCTAAAACGACGATGAGAAAACTCCCTCCTCCCTATCCAACCTCACACACATGCACACGCACACACGTACACACACAGGCTCACACACAGTGCTCTGTGTTCAGCTCTCTAAAGTAGATTTTGTTTTTAATATCTGTATCATGTGATACTTTCTGAATGGCAATCAACAAGGGAGCGGGAAGAGAAGACTGTGGCAAATCCCCCGTGGCTTCCTGCACTGCTGCTCCATCAGGAATATTAAAACATGGGAGCTCCATGTAGCTTGCATCAAGGAGAGGAGCTGGCCTTGCACACAGCTGGCTGCGGGGGGCCATTCATGTGACAGGATGGACTGGAGATGGGCTGCCAAGCCCGAGTGGGCGCCAGGTGCGTGGCATCCCCGCACCAGTGATCCGACGGAAAGCTGAAAGGGATGAACTTCACAGGCACCTTCGTCCCCTCTGCACGCTGGGTCAGGCTCACCTGAGGGAGAGGAGGGGTCTTCAGGGAGGCGAGAAAGTCCCTCAAAGCAGCAGGGTTGCCGAAACCGGTGTGGCTCCATGGATAGAGCATTGGCCTGCAGACTGGAAGGTCCCAGGTTCGATTCCGGTCAAGGGCATGTACCTTGGTTGCGGGCACATCTCCAGTGGGGGGTGTGCAGGAGGCGGCTGATCAATGTCTTTCTCTCATTGATGTTTCTAGCTCTCTATCTCTCTTCCTTCCTCTCTGTAAAAAAAATCAATAAAATGTATTTTTTAAAAAAGCAGCAGGGTTGGCAGCCACGTCTTCTGCCTCTGGATTTCTCTCCAAGGGCAGCCAGGAGCCATCTGCACCAGAACCGCTGGCAGTCCGTGCAAAATACAGTTGCCTGGGCCCACCCAAGTTCCTAGACCAGCGTTCCGGGAGGAGACCTAGCATCCTCACTTATTTTTTTAAAAAATATATTTCTTTATTGATTTCAGAGAGGAAGGGAGAAAGGGAGAGAGAGAGATAGATGACAGGCAGATAGGTAGGTAGGTAGGTAGATAGATAGATAGATAGATAGATAGATAGATGATAGAAAGAATAGATGATAGATATAAAAATAGTAAGATAGATGATAGGTAGGTAGGTAGGTAGGAAGATAGATAGATAGATAGATAGATAGATAGATAGATAGATAGAATGTATACCTATTTCTCTAGAGAACTGTGACTAATTCAAAAGGTGAGCAAACATTTCATTCTCTTAATTCCAACTGTTACATCAAACACAGAGCACCCTATTCTGGTGAACTGTTTGATCTTACTGAACAATAGAAAAGACCAGGGAAGCAGCAAACAATCGATAGTTGTCAGCAAGAGGCCTCATTCTCAGATGAGATCAAAGAGCCTGGACTCTGAGCTCAAACCAAAACATTTATATTTTGTCTCACTGAGAACATCAGCATTTTGGAGAAGGACATTTGAGTGTAGGAGGAGAAGAAAATGACTGAGGGATGTTGGGAAGAACTTGGTAGTAAAGGAGGAGCTAAAATGGTGGGTGAGGTGTTTCCAGCTTTATTTATTTATTTTTTATTGATTTTTTTACAGAGACGAAGGGAGAGGGATAGAAAGTTAGAAACATCAGTAAGAGAGAGAGACGTCAATCAGCTGCCTCCTGCATGCCCCCTACTGGGGATGTGCCCACAACCAAGATACATGCCCTTGACCGGAATCGAACCTGAGACCTTTCAGTCCGCAGGCCGGTGCTCTATCCATTGAGCCAAACAGGTTTCAGCCAGCTTTGATTTCTTAAGGAAATATTGGTATCAGAGGCTGAGCAGATTTCCAATAAGGTAGGCCCATCTCCAGGATCCAGGCTACGGGGAGGAGGGGCTAACTCTCTCTCATTTACCATGCCTGGTAAACGTGCAAACATACAGATTATGTCTCAGTGTCCTAGCATGTCTTTACCATGTTGGCCCTAGAACTTTCTTACCATTCTACATTAAGAAATCCAGATTTACAGAAATGCAATTTATTTATGAGGAAATCTTGCATTTCAAGTTTCCACGGGAATATTTACAAGTGCCTTGGAAAAAATATGATTCCGGGTATAAAACTCTGATTGACACACAGCCTTTCAAGAACACATCGCCTTACAAGAAACACTGTAAATAAAGTCCACAGGGCCCCGCCACTGAGCAGCAGCTGAGGGGCCCCTCTGGGAAGTAACTCCGGAACCCCTCAGAAACTCACTGTGACAGGGTGACTGGCAGTCACAGGGCTGTGCCAGCGCCTTGGCGGCCAGAGTTTTTCACAGATGCTCCCTGGTGAGCAGCAATTTCCGGATATTTTTCAAATGATTTTCCTCCTGCCAGCTGGGCACAGTTCAGGGCACACAGCTTGGAGTGCTCAGCCAGATGGACCAATCGGAGGCAGCTTGCATGGCTGATTGGGATTAGACCGAGGTTTTTTGAGCCTTGCCCTGAAAGAGTTAGCCCCTCCTCCCAGTTAGCACATCCCTGTGTCCCTCCCCTGTTGATTAATATCCTTCCCCTTCTTTCCACTTCTTCCTCTTCTTTGCCCCTGCTATGAACCCACTATGCCGCCATCCAGCCCCTCCCAACACCTTCTCCCCAGGCTGACACCATAATGGACAGGCAACTGGATGGAGTGAGAACAATATTCAAGTAATCGAACATTTTATTTTGTTTTACTTTAAAACTAGTGGTCCTGCGCAAAAATTTGTGTGCCAATAGCTTGCCAGTAGCTCACTGATGCCCTCCAGTAGCTCTCCGCCTGCTTTCCCGCTCTCTCATAGCTTGCTGCCCTGCCCCCTCCTGTAGCTCTCTGCTGTCTGCTTGTAGCTCGCTGCCCCAGCCTCCTGCTGATCCAT
>PVJN01009558.1:0-60401 GCA_004026805.1 Lasiurus borealis | reverse complement strand
ACTGGAGAGGGAGCAGGCTGGGCTGAAGGACACCCCCCCCCCCATGCGCCAATTTTGTGTACCGGGCCTCTAGTAATTAGTAAGTAATAATACAAGAATAAACTGTTTTACATACTCACAACTGTAAACCTACTTTTGCCCCACCCTGTATACGTCCTATGGTCATACTGCTACAGCAACTGGAGGCTTCCCCAATCCCCAAGTGCCCCTGTGCCCAGGGAGGATGCTCCTTGCTTTCCCAAAGACAGAGCCAGGGAGCTGGCTCTTCTCTTTTCTGGTTTACTAAGACTGTTGTAACACAGTAACACACACCAGTGGCTGAAAATAACAGGAACCTACAAGTCCAAGATCAAAGTGTTGGCAGGGCCATGCTTCCTCTGAAACCAGTGGGGAAGGAACCTTCCCTGACTCCTCCGAGTTCTGGTGGCTGGCTGTCAGTCTTTGGCATTCCTCGGCTTGTACGTGCATCCCTCCAAACCTGTCTTCACGTGGCCTCCTTCCCTCCATGTCTTTGTGGCCAAGTTTCCTTTTATAAGGATACTAGTCAAAATGGATTAGGGCCTACCCAATGACCTCATTTGAACTGGATTACCTCTGAAAAGACCCTATCTACACTAATAAAATATAAAGATGCAAATTGACTGTACTTTTGTGATGCCCACCAGCCCATCTTTGTTGGGTGAATTTGCATAGACAGGCTCCAAGTGCAGGTGTGTCACACCGCGCCACCCGCACAGGGCCTCTGGGCAGTGTGGGAAGGCGGGAAGGTGATGCCAGCAGCCAGAGGAAGGAAGGCCCATTCTTGCATGAAATTTTCATGCATCAGGCCTCTAGTCCTATATAATAAAAGGTTAATATGCAAATTGATCAAATGGTGGAACAACCGGTCACTATGACATGCACTGACCACCAGGGGGCAGATGGTAAATGCAGGAGCTGCCCCCTGGTGGTCAGTGGGCTCCCATAGGAGGAGCACCGCTCAGCCAGAAGCCCAGCTCAAGGCTGGAGAGCAGAGCAAAAGTGATGTGAACCTCTCCTGCCTCTGTAACAGCGCTAAGGACCCCTCGGGAGTCCCGGACTTCAAGAGGGCATAGGCTAGGCTGAGGGAACCCCCGCCCCCGACCCCCAATGTCATACACTGGGCCTCTAGTTTCCAAATAAAATTACTAAGAGTTACAATTTCAACATTTTTTTTTTGAGGGACACACCAAGCCATAACATCTCCTGAAAATCTTTAAATGTTTCACCCCAAAACAAAACAAAAAGTGGCTTTCTGTTGCCTAAGAACATCCAAACTCTGCAGCCTGTTCTAAAGGGTCTGCCACTCTTCAGCCTCTTCTCTCACCACCTCTCTCGGACTGCAGTGTGGCTTTCCGTTCCTGAACCACAACCCACCTCAAGCCCTTTGTGCCTTGCTGTTCCTCCTGACTGCTCTTCAGAGGCTGGCTCCTGCTCAGCAGTCGGGTCTCTGCGTGTGTACCTTCTCTGAAAGGCCTTTTCACACCTTCCTGAGGAAAACACTGTCCCCCAACCAGCCAGTCTTCATCGCATCCCCTCCACCCCAGGCGTTTCTTCGCCAAACTATCATTCTTCTAAACTGTCCTGATTATTTATTGTTTCTTATTTATTATCTATTTTCCTCCCACGGCATTTAAAGTCTGTGAGGACAGAGAATCTGTCTTACTCACTGTGGTGTCTGAGGCACAAAGAAAAGGGGCGGCACACGCCGGCATTCCATGCACACGTGTTGAATGCATGAACGGGCAGAATCTCAGCAGGCAATTGCTGAGAATGAAAGAATGGAACCAAAGAGCCTTTCTCTGTTCTTCACAGCCAGAGCCATTATATTCCTTAATTCAGAAAGGATGTCTGCAACAGTATTGATCAAGCGGCACCATTAATAATAATGTGATCTCCTTTGTGTGTGAAGATCACGGTCATAATTCACCATCGCGAAAGCACATGGTTCAAATTGCTTTTCCAGAAGCGGGTGAAGGGATATTTGCTGAGTCATTACGCTCTCTTGCCCAGTCCTCCTTGTGATCATCGACTACATGCTTTTTATGTGATGTCTGCCCCTGGGTCTTGAGCATGGTCTGGAGCTGTGAAAAGAACTTTCCTTTGTGTGAAACCGGCTCACCTAACAGGCACTCAAACCCACAACCTTGGCCTCATTAACACCATGTTGTAAGCAACAGAGTTAACTGGCCACAGGCATCATCCTAATAGCTGCAGACAAACGAATCCATGTCAGACATTTCCTCAGATGTGTAATGCTGCTGCTAGTGCTCCCTACGCTGGGGTTTGTGTTTCATCAGATTAAAATATGATACTATTACAGTTTTATAGAGCCCAGAGCAACAACGGAGTACATGAGCCATAACTTCGGTTTGGTTGGAGGGCCTGGGGCAGGCCCCGTTAAACATACACGGCCGGTTTCCTCTTCCCGGCACCCGGCACCTGTCTTTGCAAGTCACACCAGCACAACACGCACTGATTCACTTCAAGAGAATTAGAGAGATTTCTGATAAATAAACGCCAGGATGGACAAAGTGAAGGAAAAGGGGTAAGGTGCGGGGAGAGGGAGGTGCCCATTCAGTGGGAACCTCTGCTAGATGGAAGTTGCACCCCCATTTACTGTGAGTCAGCACAGCTCTGAAATCCACGCAAAGGAAGTTGAAATCGCTTTCCCAAGGGGGTCTTCTCTGCAAGCCCCCGTTTCCAGCAATAACAGCGATGCTGGCTCAGTCTTGGGGTTGCGTGCTGGTAAGATTGCAGTCCCTTTCCTGTTAGCTGAAGCCACTTACCAGCACTCTCTCCAGAGGGACTTAACTGGTGACACTGGGCTGCAGAGCGCTAAGCGGGGCTGCTTTGAAAGCATCGGAGGTGTCCCCCAGTTTCAGATTCCTTCGGAGCCTGTAGTGAGCGCTGCTCCTCACGCGGGGCCTCTCTGCCCTTGACTTATTCCCGGCAGCTGGATACAATCAAGATACCATCCTTGTCACTTCATCTATAACTCCGCAGCTGACTACAGGATCAAAACGGAGCGGGGCAGAAGGGGGTGGGCCCTCTCTAATCGAGCCCCAGTGTAGCACAGAGTCGATTATGTACACAGTAAAGCATTTTCCCAGTCAGAAGGGTGAGAACTCAAACTCTGCCCCCCTCTCCTCTGGACTACCACCTCCCACTCTAATTCAGCTTTTTTCTTCTTCCCTCAGGAGACGGCTCCGGGGTCAGCCTCTGACATTACCAGCAAATGCCTTTATATAGCGTACAGTGCAGGCTTTTCAGACTTCACTCTCCACCCCTGCGGGCCGAGCGGCAGTGCTGCCACAGCTCTCTCAAGTCACAAAGCCCTGTCTCCACTGTTGGCCCAGACTACGGCGGCACTCCACATACTGTGTCCCCCTCTATGTTTATTTATTTTTAATATATTTTATTGATCTTTTACAGAGAGGAAGGGAGTGGGATAGAGAGTTAGAAACATCAATGAGAGAGATACATCAATTAGCCGCCTCCTGCATGCTCCCTACTGGGGATGTGCCCACAACCAGGATATATGCCCTTGACCGGAATCGAACCTGGGGACTTTCAGTCCGCAGGCTGACGCTCTATCCACTGAGCCAAACCGGTTTCGGCCTCCTCTATGTTTAATCGCACACAGCTTTGTAGACAAAAGCCAATGTCTCTTATAATCAATTCCAAGGCTTCGTTAGGGGCTCAGCAATAATTTGAACAGTCCTTATATTTGGGGCCAGAGATTATAACATCATTCCGTCCTCCAACTGTTTCCTTCCCATCTAATTTTTATATATTTGGTCCTAACCACCTCTTTCCAGGATTATGAAAACTTCCTCGTCTGGACTTCCAGCTGCGATCATGTGACTGCTCTCAGAGTTACTGGTTTTGTTTTTTAATTTTTAAGCTTCTGAGGTCTTTGTGGCTTCCCATCACTAGAGGGTCCAACTAAGCTCTACCTTCGTTTAAAAGGCACAGGGCAGCCTACATCACTTGCTACAGAAAGACAACGGGGGACGTGGCTAACGCAGCTCCAGAACCGGCTCCGCCGCCGCATCGTGCCAATGACCTACTCCAGTTGTCCCTTTCATTTGCCATCTGCAAAATGAGGGGCTGGATCAGGTGACCTCTAATGTCCTTTTAGAGCTAAAATCATTTACCTTCTCCTCCTTTACTAAGCTTTTCCCAAGGAAACTGACCCATTAATTGCAATCGGCTGCAAGTTATAGGTTTCTAAATAGCATGGCCTGCGTTATTTAACTTTGTTTAAAATGCCATACACATATGGATACCTAATAAATGTTCCGAAAAAGAGGATAATGCACTGTATTCTAAGCCAGCTTAGAGAATGCATTTGAAACTCGGGGTGTGAGCTAACCACAGTCACATTCAGGAAACTGGCTGGGGGGGAGAAGGGGAAGGTGCAGCCACAGGTGGTGCCCATGTGGGATATTCAATTAGGAAATCATGGGTCAGCTCCAGGAGAAAAGTAACTCTCTGAAGTGGCTGCTCCAGTTACCGCACTTTCAAAGGCCCAGCTCCACGGGGATATTGCTACTGGGTGAGGAGATGCCACATGTGTTAGGATGCGAGAGCCAGCAGAGGGACCGAGAAGCGGCGAGGTAAGTATGGATCCAAGGTGCCCCGAACAGGCCGGGGCTTCATCTCTCTCCTTGTACACGCCCCCGAGTGCTGGCAACCCCTAACCATCAAAGTGGCTCAGAGCTCTGTGAACCAGGCCAGCCCTGTGGTCACACGCTGGGCTCGGCCAGGGCCGAGCTGCAAGGACCCCAACCTGCAAACGTCTTTGAATTACTGGCCCTTCAGGCCTGCGCTGCATGCTGCCCAGATGGGAAAGGGGTAGCTGGCCGGATTCCAGCTCCGAGCTGGTTTCCACAGAGGAGCCGGTGATCGGATTCACTCTGGGCCCTCCGGGAACAAAGCTCACCTTTTATATTTGGAATTTCCTGAAATGAGGATGGGGGACTGATTGGCTTCATTTTCAGCTCATGCTTTTCATTACACTGGTGGCGGGTCGTTTTTGTCAAGGGGGGGTACCTGAGACACAATTAAATGCTAATGTGAGACATTTGAGAGGAAAGGAGCCCTGGAGTTATCACCTGGAGGTCCCTGGTGCTGACTGGTTTTGACAAATACATGCGTGTGCTGTGTTATGAATTAAGATCTACCTGTTGATCACACCAATCTACTTGAGAGACCTTCCCAACTCAAGGCAGGATGCTGCTTAAAATAAGCCAAGCAGAGCCCTGGCTGGTTTGATTCCCAGGCAAGGCACACACCTGGGTGGTGGGTTCGATCCCTGGTGAGGGTGCCTACAGGAGACAACCGATCAATGTCTGTCTCTCACATGGATGTTTCTCTTTCTCTTCCTTCTCTTCTAAAAAACAAACCACAAAACAAAACAAAAAAACAGCATCATGGGAAGGCTGGCTGGAGGTTAGTGCCTCGGTGCTGGGGGACACCATCTCCAATCCCCCCAGGCCCCTGCGTCAGGAAGCCGGGGGCAGTGACGAAGGCAGAGAGGCCGTCTGGAGTTGGCCACAGCTGACAGAGGAATGCGTGCTGCTCAATCTTTCACCAGTTCCCACTAGCAGGAAGGCACAGCCGCAGAAGGCGGCTTTAGAACTCTCTGTGCCTGCTGTGGGTGGCAAGGAGAAGAGCTCACTTTGATGGTCCCGCCGACACCCTCTGGGGCACAGGTCCTCTGACCAGTCCCCTCACCACACAATGAGAAGACTGAGAGCCGGAGAGCAAGTGGCTATCCCAAGGTGACACTGCCTGTTCCAGCGAGGTCCTATCTGCCGGTCCAGTCGTCTCTTCGTGACGTCATGATCTCCCACTCTTCTGATTCTGAAAAGCACCCCATCTCCCCATGCTCCATCCTCGCTCATAAACAAAGAAGTCAGACGCTGCCTTAAATCACACGCAGTGTCCTCAGGGCGGAGATGGTAAAGTCACCCGTGCATGCTGATGACCAAGTTGAAAATAGAAAAGGGAGGGGGAGGGGGAGAAAATGACAAAACCCTTTGCTCTCAGCAGCACTCATCTTCTGAAAGCTGAAGGCTCTTCGCGAATGTGGTTTCCATTTAGCAGAGAGAGCCGCATGCTCACACCAGTACAAGAAGGAACTCCCAGCAGCTATGTAGCGAACTAGAGAGATCCCACATATGACATCCCCAGGCCTACTGGAACCTTGTAATCTGTGAGGCTCTGGGGCAGAGAAGGAAATGCAAGCAAAGAGCAGCTGAACAAAAGATTAAACTCAACTACTATTTTTCATGAGGCAATGAATCCCTTGAGCGATAATAAAGAAGGAAAGAGGAGACGTGAAACTGAGGGTATGGGAGGAAGAAGAGACGGGTCAGGATAGGGCCATGGATTTTCTAATTTTGTGCTCCTTAAGACCCTCTAAACATGCCATCATTTTTATTTCCACAAGCTCAACTCCAGTGGGGGCCATCCCAATTCAAGTCTGGTCTCAGGGGGTTGCTTAATGAAGTTAAAAGAATAGTGATCGTAAGCCAATGGCTATTCTCGTTAAATCCTGCACAAGTGGAAAAAGAGACGTTGGTTTTATAAATAACCATTATCAAGTCTTCAAAATATCAAGTGGATTTTGTTTTCTTCTCACTGAGGAAAGGGAGGAATTGGCACTGACCACAAACTCTGTAATCCTGGCTGAATTCAAAGCATAAAAGTGGTTCAAAATAATTTCTTAGTGAGTAAATAAATGCATCACAGTGCCCTGTATGTGTGCATAAACCCCAAAATCTCTTGGTGGAGAATCAAACGGCAGAGGGACTCCTTCGAATTATTTCTTTATATCCCACCTATTCCACCCCTCTCCCCAAATGACTTGTGGTGTCTTAAAAGATAAAAAGTACAATAAAGTCCAAACTGTCAAAACAGATGATGTCCTCAACAGTATTAAAAAAAAAATCATCATCCCATACACCAAAAGGTTGCAGGTTCAATCCCAGTCAGGGCATGTACGGAAGGCAACCAACAGAGAGTTCTCTCTCACATCTATGGGGGGCTGGTTGGCTTGCTCTCCCCTCCCCCTTTTTCCTCTCTAAAAATCAATAAAACATATCCTTGGGTGAATTTTTTTTTCAAAAATCCAGAAATTTCCATATCTTTAAGAAATATTAATCCTGATATCAGGTTCTAGAATGGCAACCCAACAGCAAGCTCAAGTCATGGCGATGGAGAGATTGAGTATCCCTATTAAATCATTTATGCATTCAACTCACAGATACTTATTGAGTTGCCACCATTTTTAAATTAAACACCCTATTATGAGACAACTAGAGATGAAAAAGAAGTTGCAATAAAAACACAGACATTCTGTGTCCTCTTTACCCAGTTTGCTACAAGGGCAATGTCTTGCGAAACAATAGTGTGATCCATACCATCCGCACAGGCAAGACACAGAGCATTTCTATCACAAGAGTCTCTCCTGTCAATCTTTTCCAGACCCTCCCCCATTCAGGTTCCCGCTGGCAACCACTAATCTGTTCTCCATCTCTACATAATTTTGTAATTTCAAAAAGGCTACATGAATGGAATGATGCAGTATGGGATCTTTTGGGATTGGCTTTTTTCACGCAGCACAAGTCCCTGAACACCCATCTACTAGTACACGTGTTCCCTTTTATTGCCCAGTAAGAGTCCACGTGTACCTGTACCAGTTGACCCACTGCAGGACATCTGGGCCGATTCGTTTTGGCCATTGCAAGTAAAGCTAGTACAAATTTGTGTGCGCACAAATTTTCACTTCTTTGGGATACATGCCCAGTAATACGACTGCTGGGTCATATGGTAGCTGCGTGTTTAGTTTTATAAGAAACTGCCAAAACTGTTTCTCCAGAGTGGCCTTACCATTTCACATTCCCGCCAGCAACGTTCAAGTCATCCAATTTCTCGGCATCTTTACCAGCATTTGGCATTGTCACTATTTATTTTCTACTTTAGCCATTCTAATAGGTGTACAGTGACATATAAATCATGGTTTTAATTTGCATTTCCTAATGGCTAACAATGTTGAACATCTCTTCAACTTGCCATATGTATATCCTCTCCCGTGAAATGTCTGTTGATGTGTTTACCCATGTTCTCTAACTGGACTGTTTATTTTTTAACTGTTGAGTTTTAAAAGTTCCTTATAGATCCTAGATGCCCAGTCCTTCGTTGGACATGTAGTCTGCAAATATTTTCTCTCTCTTTTCATCCTCTTCAAAAGGTCTTTCACAGAGAAGTTTTAAATTTTAACGAGGCCCAATTAATCAATTTTTCCTTTTAGGATCATGCTTTTGGTCTTAAGTTTAAGACTCTGTTTAACCTGAGATCTGAAAAATTTTATCCTTAAGTTTGTTTCCTAAAAGCTTTAAAGCTTTATGTTTACTTTAAATCCATGATTCACTTTCAGGTAATTTTTCTATAAGATGTGAGGTTTAGATCAAGGTTAAATTTTTGCTGATGGATACCAACTGATCCATCACCCTTACAGAAAGGCTATCTTTCCTCCACTGAACCGCGTTTGCACCTTTTGTCAAAAATCAGTTTCCCCATCAAATAATTAGAGACTGTCTTACACTTCAACGAGTGAATACAAAAGTAAAGCATATATCTTGTTGCTAAGAGCTTATCATTTAGAAAAACTAATGACATATGCATAAGAAGCTAGAGATAAAACAAAGCAAGGGTATAAGAAAAAGTACAAAACAGAATTAAGAGGATTGTAAGGATTACTTCTGGATTGGGGGTGGCAAAGCAGGGAATAAGGAAAAAGCTTTATGGATTTCATTTCAAGAGAAGAAAGAAAAAGAAAGTTAGTTTGCAACCTTAGGACTGAGATTCTCATTACCCAAAACCAGATAGGTAAGTAGCACAAAATTACTCTTTTTAAAAAATATATTTTTATTGTTTTCAGAGGAAAGGAGAGGGATATAGAAACATCAATGATGAGAAAGAATCATTGACTGGCTGTCTCCTGCATAACCCCTACTGAGGACCAAGCCCGAAACCCAGGCATGTGACCTTGACCAGAATCGAACAGGGGAACCTTCAGTCTGCAGGCCGACACTCTATCCACACAGCCAAACTAGCTAAGGCACAACATTACTTTTTGCTGTCTATATTGTAGGCCAAGAAATGGAAGCCCAGGATTCCCTACCTAATATAGAATAGGAGAGTATTTCACTTTGAACAGCTCCTTATAATTTTACTCATAGAAACTATATAGGAGAAAATTCTATGGCCAAGCACATTAAGTTCACTCTTTAGTCAATAAGTATTTTCCGAGCATCTACTATGTGTCAAGCACTAGGCATACAGTAGTAAACAAGGCAGACACACTCCTGTCTGAATGTACAGCTCTAGATCTATACCATGGAAGGCTGTGGATTTCATGATGGCCCTGCTTGTAAGTCAGCCCCCTCCTTCCTTCTCTCAGAGCAGAGTGACAACATTTCATCAAGCCTTCTGACCCTCCCCTCAAATCTTCAGCATAATACACAGTCTGGCCGGGAACTTAGAAATATTAATTTTAAAGGCTGCCAACTCTTGATCTCAATAAGCCAACAGATAGCAACACATACAGTGCATCATTAATGTGAATCCCAGACACCAATTTTTGGGCCCAAAGCGATGCGTGTGATCTGAGAGCTGTAAATATCACACTGACCATTACCTTTCTTTCTAGACTTGCTTTCCTGATCAGTATGTTTCTAAGGTCAGGGGACTACTCTGATCTTTTAACTTTTCTTCCTCTTTATTCCTACAAATAATGCTACAGTGGTACCCCAAGATACGAGTGCCCTAACATACGAGATTTTTGAGATACAAGCCGTCGAGCGAGCGATTTTTGCTTTGAAATACGAGCAACATTTGAGATACGAGTAATCGCTCGGATCGGCCGGCTGCACATGACCCACCAGTTTACAGCGACTCGAGCGTCTCATAGTTTCCCACGCCTCAAAGTTACGGAACAAATTAAACTCGTATCTTGAGGTACCACTGTACATCTAATGCATGAGCAATCATCAACCATGGCCTCAAACTCAAGTTTGTAAGCAGTTTACAGTGGGCAATGCGTAGCTCGGCTTCATGTTGG
The DNA here is from genome assembly GCA_004026805.1 of Lasiurus borealis. NCBI lineage: Eukaryota > Metazoa > Chordata > Mammalia > Chiroptera > Vespertilionidae > Lasiurus > Lasiurus borealis. The sequence continues at coordinate 50,248 of PVJN01009558.1, read as the reverse complement.
GAACACAGAGAATTCTCCTCAGAAAGCTCTTTTCCTGAGAGTGTAGCTGGGAGAGTTCAGGGCCTGGGTGCCGCTGTGGCTTCCCCGCTGACTAATGAGTTTGCCGACCACTGCCTGGCCCTGTGCCGAGCCTGCCCACACACCTCCTTTAAGCATCTCTATCAAAACCAAGGCAGATAAGCAGCCCGTGCGAGACAAATCCCCCGATCCCCAAATCAGAAGCTAAATCCCGAAGCCTGAATGCCTGGAGACAAGCCTGTAATCACCCCCAAAGAGACAACAGGCGGCTTTTGGAACAATAACCTCAAACATATGGATCCTTTCAGGGTCGGAATATCATTGCAGTTATCCCTGCTGGAGGGGGTGGGGGAGGGAAGTGTGTGCTCTTTAAACCATCAACTGTACCAACACCTCTTTAAAGGAACCGCCCCACATCAGAAGCACGAAGCTAGAAAGCCAGGTGGCCCTGCTGGCAGGGGGGCAGGAAAGATGCTGAGGCAGGGGGCGCCCACGGGGCTGGGGGTGGCCGTCGGGAGAGCTCGCTGCTCACCAGCACGGCCAGCACAGAGTGGGCGCTTACGGAAAACACTGACACCAGCTCCCCGACTCGCTCTGCAGGGGTGTCTGGGGAGACACCCTTCAGTGGAAGGTCGTGCCAGTAAGAAACATGCCCCCTTCACTTGGGGAGCCCCATAGTTGAGGCTTCGCTGGTGGCTACATCAACAAACCCACAGATTCGGACCTTGTTGCTGTTAATGCGCTCAGCAGGGAAGAAACAAGTGTCGCTCTATCGTCGTTTCGCAACTGGGTGCTGGGGAACCCTCAGATGTTATTTCACGGCGCCGCGTACATATTCCACTTCCTTCCCTTAATGTTTGTTTGACTTCTTCTCGGACGGGGCCTGGGCGCTTTGGAAGAGCTGGGCGAGGTCAGCCTCCCCGCAGCCTCTCTCTCTCAGCACCTCCGTGGGCTCCTGGCCGCGGCCCGGCTCTTCTTTCAGCAGTTCTCGCTGCAGCAACCGCACACACCAACTCCTTTCCCGCCGGGTCCCCCGGGTCTGGGGGTGTAAATCAAAGCAAGCTGGACGTGGGACAGACCGAACAGATCATTCAGTTCCCCCACGGGCTGAGAACGGGGAGCCCGAAGCAACAGGAAGAGGTGCCAGGAACGTTTTAAAAAACAGACTCTGCGTCCTTGTGTCCGTCCCTCTCTGAGCCTCCTGCCGTCCCTCTCAGCCTCCTGCCGGTGGAAGTGCCACAGATACCGGGTCTGGGGAACAAACAAAGGTGCACACAGCCTTGGCCTGGGTCTGAGAGTGCTCCTTCCCTCTGCTTCCTCCCTGGATGGTAAGCCTCAGAGGCCTAGACGTGAAAACGCCCTGTCCGTTGGGAATCCAGGAAGCTTTCTTTGTGATTCATGGAAGCACCTATCATCCTGCCATGGACTTGAGAGCAGACTTACCCTTGGAGATCACCTCGGGCATGAAGAAACTCAGGTCTTGCATAACCAAGACTAATAAAAAGGGAACATCCCTGAGGGGGAGTTGGGGGGACGGGCAGAAATGAAGGAACATCCCTGGAGAGGCGGATAATCCGGTTATTGGAAGTGTGTCAGCCTTTATGAGAGCCAGAACCTTAGATTTCCATTCCTTGGCCTCATGGCTGACTTGGGTCTGAGCCTCCCTGGATGAATGTATGGATAGCTATACATTTTATTAATTATATTTAAAAATGTGACTGTTATATTTTGGAATTCTCCAGTTAGCGGAATTATACAATTCTCCTCATCACAAAACAAATCTAAGCTACCGTATTTTCCGGCATAAAAGACGACCCCCAACTTTTCCAGTTAAAACAGAGAGTTTGGGATATACTTGCTCTATAAGACAACACCCGGCGTGTAAGAGGACCTCTGAGTTTTGAGAAGATTTTCCTGGGTTAAAAAGTCATCTTATACACCGGAAAATACGGTACGTGTAAGCCTTTTTCTTCTCCTCAGTTCTTTAATCCATTTGAACATTCAGTTGATAGATTTTCGACTACCACGGCCTGTTCCTATCTTCACTCTCTGTCATCTCCACGTCATTCTGTGACCCGAGTGCTTTTCCCACACACACCTCCCTTAACCGACAGTTCCCTTTGCCACCTTACCCTTCTCAGCCGGCCTCTGAGCCTGTCTGTCAGCTGGGCCTCCACCGCCTGACCGACCTAGCGTCCATTGTTAACCAAAACACAAGTCCCACCCTCAGCACATCAATCTGCCTGTGACCCCCTGTGTGACCACACATACCAGGCTCATTCTCACGCTGGTGCCTTTCCCCTCCGTGTTCCCTACACCAGGAACACTCAAAGACGAATTTATGTTCTCCCGAAAAATAAAAAAAAGTGGGGCATTCCAAGCTACTTTGCTGTCTTCCCATGATCCTTTGAGAGTATATACTTGCCATTACCTTGGGTATTGTGAACAAAATAATACAAATAAATCCTCAAAATTTATTAGCACCCAAGAGGTTTGGCCAGCCTCTGCAGCCCCTGGGATACCAGACATAAGTAGGAAGTAAAATGTTAGGCGTTTTGTACACCTAACAAAATACAGTGGGCTCTCAGTGAAGTCCGTTTACCACGTGAAGTACTCACTTTATAGCCAGTGTTACTAGCCAAGAGTGTTTCACATCTCTCAGGTGAAAAATGTTCAACACTTAAGTGCTACTAATAATTTTTATGGTTGGAAATGAGGATCAAAGTATGAAAGGAAAAATAAATTCACGGGTTCGTACATTCAGCCAAGTCTGCATGGCTCATTTTCTGCCACATGTTTTAAATGGTCTCTCCCCAAGGCGGGGGAGGGGAGGAGGAAAAGTTGCATTTTATTTCCCGGCTCTTTCGGTCTGAAATAAAAGCAGACAGACTTGGAGGGGGGGAAAAAAAAAAATCAAACATTCGAGTAACACTATACACTGCTACTGTTCCCCCAGGAGTTTCTTGCAAATGAGTATCAAGAACTCAATAGATACTTTCCTGGTAAAATACATAAACAGATAAATAAATTATTCCAGGCTGAAAAGAATTTCAACATCTGGCGGCCCGCTAGAGCTTGTCAAACAAGTCAGAAGCACGCGGGGCCAGGGAAGATCACTCTGAGCTCCTGATTTGGGGCTGGAGAGGGAATGTAACATTTCCCAAAGCTCTTTGCCTTCCAACAGGGAATATGACCCATTTAAACAGGCAATGACCCCTGTGTTTTCTCCCAATAAAATAAATAATGATACCCAGCATTAGGTCTCTGATCCTAATGTCTGTGTGCTCAAGCCAGAGACAGTGGAAGGAAAAAGGCCTTTCCTACATGGACTGGCCGTTCGTTCTCAAAAACTGGCCGTGGTATACCTTTCGTGGCTATATGAAATGAACAGTTAGCACTTTAAAGAAGGAATTTAACCCCGGCTGGTGTGGCTCAGTTGGTTGAGCGCTGTCCCATGCACCAAAGGGTTGTGGGTTCAAATCCAGGTCAGGCACAAACCCAGATTGCAGGTTTGATCCCTGATCAGGGCTCAGGCAGGAGGCAACCAACCAATCGATGTCTTTCTCTCTCTCTCTCTCTTTCTCCCCCCCCCGCCCCTTCTCCCAGAGTCAGTGAAAAAAATCCTATATAATAAAAGGGTAATATGCAAATTGACCAAATATGCAAGTGGAATGAGCAGTCACTATGATGGGTACTGACCACCAGGGGGCTGATGCTCAATGCAGGAGCTGCCCCTTGGTGGTCAGTGCTCTTTCACAGGGGGACTGCTGCTCAGCCTAAAGCCGGGCTCGTGGCTATCGAGCACAGCAGCAGTGGCGGGAAGGAACAGGCCTAAGCCATCAGTCGGACATCCCCTGAGGGCTCCCGGACTGTGATAGGGCATAGCCTTGGCTGAGGGGTAACCCTCCCCACGAGTGCATGAATTTTGTGCACAGGGCCTCTATATTATATAATATCCTCAGAGGAGGATTAAAAAAAGGGATTTCACTTCTTTGAACCTCAGTTTCCTCAGCAATGAAATGGCTGGATATCTCTAGTTCCTTTTATGTTCTGACTCTTGCATGCTTAACAGGCATGCTAAGATTCTGATCCTTGCCGAGACCAGTTTGACTCAGTGGATAGAGCATCGGCCTGCGGACTAAAAGGTCCCGGGTTCGATTCCGGTCGGGGGCATGTACCTTGCTTGCAGGCACATCTCCAGTATGGGGCGTGCAGGAGGTGGCTGACTGATGTCTCTCTCTCATCAATGTTTCTGACTTTCTATCTCTCTCCCTTTTTCTCTGTAAAAAAATCAATAAAATATATATTTTTAAAAAAAGAAAAAAAAAGATTCTGATCCTTTCAGCCAGATCAGCAGGGAGGCCTGAGGGCGGGTCCCGTTAGTGCAGCAGCCTTGTCTATGTGCTGTAGTGCACAGCATTACCACTGCCTGTTTGTGTTATGTGTGACAAAGGCTAGGAAAGCACTGTTGTGGTTCTAAGAACTTCTTCCTGGAAAGGATTTAGGGCTCACTGTCATTGTCAGACTAACAGTCCAGGTAGCCCTTCCATCGCTCCTCTTACATCTCTTACCTTTTACAGCGGGGGCAGCCAGTGCTAGTTATCAGTTACTGACTTGCAGCCCACCCCTGCTTGGAATGCTGGGGCTGAGACTCCACAAGAATATGTCCATCTTGGCTACATCACTCTGAATGTTCCCTTTCTCACAAAACTAGATACATGGGTATAGTTTGAAGCCATATAGACAATGAAAAGAGAAATCCTGAAGAAACAATTGGTCGTTTGCCCTCAGTTGGCTAGAGAAACAAGTAGGTAATTTGCTTTTTTTAAAAAATGGGAATGAGATTTACTAAAAATCATACAATACCCCAAGTATGATGATGTAGAAGACATCTCTATGAATAAAAATAAATCCACAAAGATGAATGTATGTGTGATTAGCAACTCGCAAGCCTTTCACTGGCCAATAACTACAGTGACCAGGGTATCTTACACCTATTTCACCACAACTTTTTTTACACCCAAATAGAGTTACATACATAACTTATTTTTAAAAAATAACCAGGGAAAACTTGAACTTTCAATTTTTGGTCATGGTGCTGACAGAGGGATTCCTATTTCTTCCCCTTAAAATTCACTTTTTACTTAAGGGCTAGAAAATACATTTCTGTAATGAATACACGTACCAAATAAGACTTCATTTAATAAAACTTCATGATTTCTTAGAGCCTCAAATTCAACAAGTCCCAAGTCAACTCAGGAATAGGGTTCCCTCTCCCCCAGAGGCTGGGTGACTCCAGGGGATTAATGTCACCACCTTCGCCGTGCCGGCTGTAGCTAATGGATTTATACGCGCTGTTTTGCTTAGGTCGGATACCACCATTACGCCCCTGCAGCCACGGGCCCCTCTTGTCGCCATCGTGCATCCTCCCCGACAGAGCTCATCAATTCCTATTGCTTTTCACCAGGCCTCGGCTCAGGGCACTTTCCCCTGGGGAGGCCTAGACTGGTCTCCATACTTAACCCTTGAACCCTGCCTAATCCATCAGCCGCATCGAATGAACAGTGATGGAGAATGTTTCTCCCTACAGACAGGCGGCCGGCCTCCCCACTTAAAACTCAGAAAGAGAGCCATCAACAGGGTCTGCTTTCTGTTTGTCAGCGTCGCCAGCTTCTTCACTCACTGATGTTTTTATTGTTGCAGCGCCCAGCTGCTCGAGTCAGGGGAGCGCCATTCGAAAGGAGACATCAATTAAGTGCTTGTTAAACGCTATAGATGCTCTTTTGAAAGTGTCCCCCGGGACTCTCCTTGGGAGTTCCCAAAACTAGTGGAGGGACAACTGTCATTTTGGAATAGGGTTTCTCCAAAGTTTTAAAGAACAGCTTCATAACCCTATGCACAGCTTTGGACTCTATTTGAACTTAAAAACTGTGACTTTGGAGAATAAAATATAATAATCTTTATTAGGAAAAGTAAGCCATAATAGCAATAAATATTTAAAAAGTAAATATACTGCTTAAAATCGTCTTACCTCATAACCAAACTGCAGCTCGTCAGAGGTCAGCATAATGATGTCATCGTCAATAGCCAGGACAGCCTCCGTCTCGATTTCATCATAAGGGAAGAAACGGTTACTCAGCTTGTTTTCAGCCGTCCTCACAACCTTTAATGGAACCCGGATTTTGGGCCAGAGAGACTCTGGAAAAAGAAAACACAAGGCATTTCTCTTCAATAAAGTGGTGACAGCAGCATATCACAGATGAGTTGGAAGAATCAAATCCACACACACAGTGTGCAAGGGCAGTTCTTACAAATGCAATTTTGTAATATTTTACACTAGAGGCCTGGTGCATGGATTCGTGCACTGGTGGGATCCTTCAGCTTGACCTATGGAGATCAGGCCAAAATCGGCTCTCCAACATCCCCCGAGGGGTCCTGGGTTCAAGAGGGTGGTTCTTGGGGGATGCACCCTAGAATTGGGCTCTCTCCTCTCTGAATCCGGGTGCATCACCAGAGAACTGCAGCTGCCAAGTCACCACAACTCAGCAGCTCCTGCATTGAGCATCTGCCTCGTAGTAGTAATGCGCATCCTAGCTCCTGGTGGAAGCATCTGTCCCCTGGTTGTCATTCCACATCACAGCTACCAGCCGGAGGGTAGCTTAGAATGGGCAAATTAGCTTCTTCTCATAACTGAGCTAGGGAAGCCAAATGACCATGATCACAATGGTAAGAGAAATCGAGTCTGGACTGGCTTTCTCAGGCCCATGTTTGAACATCAGAACCCTACCACCTTAGCAAAATACATTCAGGTAGGTCCACCCCAGCCCAAAGCTTGCCTGTCTGTTAGAAAACATAATGTATGTGCTAAACATGTCTGCTCCAATGTGCCCACCTCCAAAATGCAACCACAAACAGCCATCAAGGCCATGAAAATCCGCCCCTCATCCAGCTGTTTCACGGAACGGGTATATCTTCCTTAACTTAGCATTTATCCCCTTGACAGCCCTTCCCCACGATTTACTGTCTTTGGTTTCTCGTCATGTCCAATTTACAGAGTAAATATCAAATGTCTAGGTTCAATTATGTGGGATTTTCTAGTATAGTGAAGAAACACCAACCCATAAATTGCCTTACATTTTCCCCATTCCATTTTGAAATGAGAGAAGCTATTCAACCGCAGGTTCCTTATTTTAAAACTAGTGACACGGTACGCAAAATGTGTGCACATTAAAAGGGGATTAATTAGAGGAAACAATTTAATATTGCAATTTGCCCTTTATTATAGAAGTGTCAGAGATGAAAGAAAATTAGTAAAATGTATATGAAAACCTTCCTCCTGTCAGAGTCTGGGGCTCACCACAGGACCCAGAGAAAAGTCACTGCTCACCCACATGCACCTCAAAATTGTGTGAGGCCCAGACCCAGCCACACACCCCTCATTGGGCTAGATACAGACCCGGCCAGTCCCACCCTTGTCAAGCCTTGCCAGGCAGGGGGCATAGCCTCAGGTCCCCTGGCCCAGAACCAGGACGGGGGGCATGGGCTGAAGTCCCCCAGCCCAGACTGGGGTGAGGAGTATGCCTTGAGGTCTTCCGTGAACCCCCACCAGGTGGGGGACATGGCCTGAGGTCCCCCCTCAAGCCCAGTGGCACGCAGCCTCAGGTCCCTTGGCCCAGCACTGGGAGGGGGGCCAGCCCTAGGTCCCCTGAGAAACCCCACCAGCAGGGGGGCACAGCCTCAGGTCCCCCATCAAGCCCTGCTGGGTGGGCGGCACTGCCTGAGGTCCCCTGTCAGCCAGGCAGGAGAGCATAGCCTCAGGTCCCCTGACCCCGTGCTAGGGCGGGGGACACAGCCTGAGGTCCCCTGGCCTGGTGCTGGGGCAGAGGGACAGCTTGAGGTCCCTAGGCCAGCACCAGAATGGGAAGCGCACGTTAAGGTCCTCCGTCAAGCCCCGACGGGTGGGGTGTGCAGCCTAGAATCCCCTGTCAAGCCACACCTGGTGGGGGGCTCGGCCTGAGGTCCCCCGGCCTGGTGCTGGGGCAGGGGGAGCAGCCTGAGATCCCCTGGCCCAGCACCGGGACGGGAAGCACACCTTAAGGTCCCCTCTCAAACCCCACAGGGGTGGGGGAGGGCAAAGCCTCAGGTCCCTGCTGATTGCTCGTTAAGGCTCCTTATGGGAACTTGGCATCAGCGGTGGGTGCAGCCATCTTTGTCAATTAGCATATTCCTTCTTTATTAGATAGGATGCTGCATTTAGCACAGCATGAAACCAATCCTTCTCTGGTACAGTACTCATCTCCACACACATCATAAATCTTTACACGTGGGCAGTTTGTTCTTCACACATTTGTTAAATTAGAATAGGAAAGCTAGGTGTTAAACTGCTTCCCAAAAGTTCATCGAGTAACTGTGGGACGATCTAGCTTTTGAGTACTGAAGCCCCCAATGCCCAGGGCCACTCCACTGAAGAGAAGCATGACAGAGGGAAAGCCCGAAGGGGAAAAGGCTGCCTTCACTGGCTGCCAATCAAATATCTTACTTCTGTGTATTTTACAGTAAATCCACTCTCCACCTTGCTGGGGCAATTACAGTCTCTTGGAAGGAGCCTGTGCAATCAAGAAGCCCTGTAATAAAGGATGATATTCAGTCTCAAATAAGCACAATCTAAAGAAAAGGTCAACTCCAAAAGAAGCGTGCTTGGAAAAGGACTGAATTATGAACCTATGTGTCACTGTCTTTTAATCAATAACAGTTAATTGAGCTGCATTCTTGGCACATAATTACATAATTAATAAATATCTCTGGAACAAGGGAATTGGCATGGGACTGAGAGACCAGAGTCCTGGGTGCTGCATTATCTATGGGATCTTAGGCAAATCCCTTCTTCTTAGGGTAAGAATAAGCAGAGAAAGAAGGGGACCTTTATTAAGCAACTAGTATATGCCAGACACGTAAGAGATGCGGTGTTATTTGAGCCTCCTGACAGCCCTATGGGGCAGACATTATTTACAAAGCAAGCTTTACAAGGCTCAGAGATGTGAGGTAACTCGACTGGGGTTACAAGCTAATAAATGACAAGACTAGTATTTAAGTCTGTTTAGTATCAAAGACCAAATAGAACCTATACCATCTACTGCAGTTTGAAAATCTCAAGTTTATCTAGATCTGGAACAAAACTCTAAAGTTGAATAATTTTCTCCAGCAATGATTCTTGTGTGTTTCCTATGCCCTCTTCCAGATAAATGAAAGTGCTGTCATAAATCTACTGTCCAAATCCTTATAAAGGATTATATCTGTAATATCTAAAATGAAGAAGGCTATAATACAACCTACTAGCCCAGCAGCTCGCAAACTTTTTGGTGTTATGATTTCTTCATGACTCTTAAAATCAGTTGAGAACCCCAAAGAAGACCGTTTATGTGGGGTACACTCACACAACTTATTGTATTAGAAATTAAAACTGAGGAAATCTGAAAACACAAGAACTCATTCCATCAGCTGTGAGGGTGATGATGTCATCCATGTCACGGAGCCTGTCCACTTGTGAAAGAATAAGAATGGGAAAGGGAGGTGACTTATTATTATGAACATAATTTCAACCTCACAGACCCCTGAAAGGATCTCAGTGATGTTCATGATCCCTGGACCGCACTTTGAGAACCTCTGTGCTAGACTGTTCTGATGTGGGTAAGACAATCCGGGGAAAGTCTGAACAAACCGGAAAACAGTTGGGAAGGAATCACGAGAATAGTGCAGGCACCTGAATCCAGGATTTCTATAAGAATGCGTAAGCCAAGACCGGTTTGGCTCAATGGATAGAGCGTCGGCCTGCGGACTGAAAGGTCCCAGGTTCGATTCTGGTCAAGGGCATGTACCTTGGTTGTGTGCATATCTCCAGTAGGGGACATGCAGGAGACAGCTGGTCGATGTTTCTCTCTCATCGATGTTTCTAACTTTCTATCCCTCTCCCTTCCTCTCTGTAAAAAATCAATAAAATATATTAAAAAAAAAAAGAATGCGTAAGAAACGAAATGTGCCACTGGTCAGTGTACTGCCTCTCAGCTTCAGTTTCACCCTTCACTGCCCTGACCTCGATGCTGGAACGGGGTCCTGCACACAGTTCCCCTGCCAGCTGGCACTGCGCTAAGCTCTGTCAGTAGAGGGTGCTGGAGGGACACTGCAGGGGGAACCGGGCTTTTCTTCTTCCTGGGTCCGGGTGCTTTGTTACTCCTTGTTCCTTCTGTACATGGCGAGGGGATAGGCAGGAGGAACATTAATTGCCAGCAAGTTTAACTGCCCCAGCCCCCAGAGGCAGCTTCCAGCAGGTGCTGCAGACACCCCAACCAGCTTCCCAGTGAGTTCAACAGCACCTCTGTAGGCAGCTTCCCAGAAAGTTCTAGAATACTTCCAAGAGCACTCAGTGAGGTTCTGCCCACATGGTAAAGCCCTCACCAGTTCCCCAGCAAGGTCAACAACACCCCCTGGGCAGCTTTCAGTTGAGCCTCAGGGTATCCAAGAAGACAGTTAGTTGGCCTATGGCATCCCTCAGCCAACCTCAGCATGCAGGGAGCTGCATGGTCTGAATCTCAGGCTCACTGGAGAAGGGACACTCCCAAACTTATCTTCTGTAATCTTCAGAGTTTTCTTTACCCCTTAGTCGCCAATGTCCTGTTGCTAGGTAACAGTTCTTTACATTAAACTTCTCCTGTTCAAGTTCAAAACTTGTCTCCTCCCTGGACCTTGCTGTACACCAGGTCTTCCCAGAGAGAGAGGCTATCATCAGGTGAAAAGGGAATGGTTCTCTATGGACTCTAAGTGAGAACCATGACTAACAGCTAGGTGACAATTACAGGAAAACTGATTTAGACTAAAACAGGTAAGAACTTTCTGATGGCATAAACAGTTTTAAGATGGAATTAAATGCCTTTCGGTAGCAATACGGGATTTTGATTCCGTTTATAAAATCAGGACAAAACCATGAGGTAGGAAAGAAAAAAGTGGTGGGAAAGTTTTTTTCTTTTTTCCTCCCACTGGTATTTTCCAAAGAATAGATTTACAGTGGAACCTTGGTTCTCGAACTTACTTCGTTCCTGAGGGCTGTTCAAGAAGCTAATGTTAAAAAACTGAGTTATTTTTTCCCCAGTAGATATAATGTAAATTGAATTCATTCATTCCAGACGCCCAAAGAATTCCCTGTTTTAACCTTTCTTATATACACTACATGCCTAATGTACTGTGTAACCTATAAATAAACACTGTTTTTTCTTAAATTTATCAAAGTACCCCCCTACCAGCCTTAAATGAATCCCTTTCAGCACCCGGTCCAGGGATGTCTTTCAGGTCAGAATGCAGCATTTTTGCTTGTTCATATATCACTGCCGCCCAGATGGCTCTCACTGGCTGCTTTTCCTCTGTCCAAATCAACAACAGTTTTCTGACCTCTTCAATGGCCTGTGGTCATTGTTTTTTTCAGTCCCTTGCAACATTAGCAGGCACTTTGTGTCATGCTGAGGTATCAGCTTGAAAACCAACGTTTGGTTCGACCACTGAGACATTTTCTCAGTGAAAATCTTGGTCGAGAACCAAATCGTTCATGATGGGAGACATTGGAGAAATGAGGTTTGACTGTACTTTTCTATTTGAGTCCCTGACAAGGACCTAGTTCTTTTACATAATTCCAAATCAGAGGAACTGACTAGACATGATGGGTGATCTACACAGACCTATTGGGGCTAGTGCAGTGGTCAGCAAACTGCGGCTCTCGAGCCGAGCCACGGTTTGCTGCTCTGCTAATGAGTTTGCAAGACTAAATGTTACCGTGTAGTTGGAAGCTGTGACGATTAGGCAACTGTAAGCACATTGTTTGCAAAGAGATAAAAGTAGTATATGACAGTGGTCGGCAAATTCATTAGTCAACAGAGCGGCAAATGGTGGCTCGAGAGCCGCAGTTTGCTGACCACTGGGCTAGTGCAAAGGGCATGAGCTTTAAGATCCAGAGAGGCCTGTGTTTATTTCTGACTCCACAATTTGCAGGGTTGTGGCTCAGGCAAATTACTCAACTAATCTGAATTTCATCCTTGTAAAGTGGGGATAATAACAGCTTTCTCGTAGGACGAGAGATAATATATGTAAAGCACTTAGCACAGTTCCTGTTCCTGGGATGTAAAAGGTATACGATACATGGTTATAACGACATTGTATCACTATCTTCACATATGGATTCTCACGCAGTCTCATGAACTTCACTTCTCTACCGACAATTCGAAGAGGTGTAGACAGAGGACACGTGGTGGCCTCTTAGGATGCAGAAGCAAACAGTGTCCTGGCCAGAAGTATTCAGGCCCTAATTCCGTCTCTTCGCTTAGATGGGGTATTTTTCTTTACACCTTTAAATTCTAAATGGAACAGTTGGCCCTGAATCCTGTGTTTCATCCTGTGGCTCTGTAGCTGGCAAAATAAAAATGTCCCCTTCTATTCACCAACAAAGAAGTCTGAAAAATAGGCTTTTCACACACACTAAATTTATGAAAAACACACAGCTGAGCCAGCTGACCTGGTAACTTCACAGTTAGGAGCTTTAGTCCAGCTCGGAGGAGAAAAAAAACCTCCTTGTGTTACGGATTTTTAAAAAATGTGTCTTGATTAATGGTTTTCTCCATGTTGGATGCCAAGGGAGATGTGAGCAAAGAGGATTTTTCTCCAACTTGGCAAAGGCACCGCCAAATGTTCAGGCTGACTGAGGATGATCCAGCCCCATCCTGGCCGTCACCGTCACAAACACAGTCACAGATCCACCCGTGAATGAGGAGATTATCTCCATGCAAACCTGGAGCTCACTTCCAGAGGGCTCGGCTGCTTGGGGTCCACCTGGGCCCCAGGATCCTCATTTCCCCCCCCACCCCCCCCCCGTTGCAGAATTTAGCTTTAAAGGAAGGTGGCTGTTGCTCCCACTTCCCTGTGCCTCCTCTGAGCTGACCATCCTGACAGGCGCAGCCAATCCCATCCCGCCTGCTAAGAACTATGGAAGTTGCTAGGTCGCCGAAACCGGTTTGGCTCAGTGGATAGAGTGTTGGCCTTCGGACTGAAAGGTCCCAGGTTCGATTCCGATCAAGGGCATGTATCTTGGTTGCAGGCACATTCCCAGTAGGGGCATGCAGGAGGCAGCTGATTGATGTCTCTCTCTCATTAATGTTTCTAACTCTCTATCCCTCTCCTTTCCTCTCTGTAAAAAAATCAATAAAATATATTTTTTTTAAAAAAAAGAAAGTTGCAAGGTTAAAAAGCTGGGAGCTCTTGAGATCAATTCAAGTTTTAAACTGACAGCGGTCAAAAAAGAAGGCTGAGGTCAACTTGACTGAAATGGACAACGGAACAGCTTCCTTCAAACAGAGGCCAAGAGCCAAGCCAAACGACCCCTGTATCCGTCACGGGGGGGACTGAAGAGTTGGGGAGCAGGAAGGCAGGGGCCGCCATGACAAGGCTCAAAACCAACGTGACGAAAGCTCACTGGAAATTTCTGTTGCCCTGTCGAAGTATTTATTTAAACTTCCAACCAAGCAATTTAGACTTAAATGTAACCAAAAAGATATTTGGTTGGATTGGAAAGTGAAAAAAAAAAAGTGGGGGGTGGGGGGCGTAGAAGGTTCTGACTACACTAATCCTCCCAGCAGCAGACATGTTAACCACAATATTTATCTTAGTGAATGCAGAGAACGTGAAAAACATCACTCCTGCCTCTAATATTTCAAAGCTGTGGATTTGTTTTTTAAAATACATATATGTTACTAATGCTATCCATAAAAAAATCAGATGGCTTTGCTGGCAGGAGAGCCAGAGCTGACAGCCCCATTTACCAACTGAACAAACACCGCCCCACCACCCCTGCCCCCAGAAGATTAAACATGGTTCATGCTCTCCCTAAACAACCACACTGTCCGAGCCAGAGCCCTGACCTAGAAACCACGGTTAGCAAAAGGCTGGTCCAGTCTCTAAACGTGTCAAAATTAGGGCCTCAGCAGTTGAGGGCTCTCTTTCCTTCCCGAAGCCAAAATATTTCAAAAATAAACTCAACTCTTGGTCATAAAATTAACCAGCACATTTTAGTAGGGTCTCCCAAAAGCAAACTGAACACCCCGCTCCCAAACCTAGCTTCATGCTATTGCCTTTAGCTATGCCAACATGGGGCTTGGACCAAGAAGAAAGAAAAAAAAAAGATCCCTCCTTTCGCACAGTTCACAATGAATATTTGCCCAAAAGAAGAGACTCAAATTCACAATAAATAATGTAGCTCAAGCCCAAAGTGGCTACCCACGCTTTCCAAGGAGAAGTCCCTTTTACATTTCGCACCAGACTTTGCAGCTCTGCCTCTGGGGCAGGCAGCAGGGCTGAGAGGCTCTCTGAAAGCTGGTGGCCTCTGTGAGCAGGAGCAAGTGCACGAGCTGACTGTGAATGACACCACCTGCTTTCTAGAGCCGGAGGCATACACAGCCCTCCTTCTTAAAACATGGCCTGGCTGGTGTGGCTCAGTGGACAAAGCATCAGCCTTCGGACTGAAGGGTTCCGGGTTTGATTCCAGTCAGGGGCACATGACCAGGTTGTGGGCTCAATCCCCAGTGGGGCACGTGTAGGAGGCAGCCGAGCAATAATTCTCTCTCATCTTTGATGTTCCTAGCTCTCTCTCCCTCGCCTTTCCTCTCTGAAATCAATAAGAAAATATTTGAAAAACAAAAACATGGCCCATCCTTTATCAATGAAGAGACTAATTAGCAATACAGCACCAGCCAATCCACTTCACGTTGGGAGACAGGGAACAGCAGTACTGGTGAATCCAAGCCAGCTGTGAGAGGCCCTCCCATACCCCTCCCTTGCAACCCCTTTTTTGTCTTCTCTACCTGTTTCTTTATATGATGCCAAAACCTCCCTTTTAATTCTATCCCCACTCCCCCTTTATTGAGCATCAAATAAAACAAAACAAAATTAGAAGCTGAGAAGAAAAAAATTTGACATAAAAATATAGCCAACAAAAAAAATTTTTTAAAGCAGCGTGTTTGCCCGGCCAGTGTTGCTCAGTGGTTGAGCACCTACCTATGAACCAGAGGTCAGGCTTGATTCCCGGGCAGAGCACATGCCCAGGTTGCAGGCTCCATCACCAGTAGGGGGCGTACAGGAGATAGCCAATCAATGATTCTCATCATTGATATTTCTATCTCTCCCTCCCTCTCTGAAGACATTAAAAACATGTTTTGAAAAAAATGTGAGACCTTCATTTAAAATGCTACTTTCTTAACTCACACACACCTTGGCTCTCTAAAACTAAAAAGAAAGTACAGAGTCACTCAGAGAACAAACATACCACTGAGTGAAACATTTTAACTGTCTCAGAAGGAACTAAAGAATTTTCGGGAAGCAATTTCTGATTTGCCTAACAGACAGAAGCATGGTCTTCTTCCAGCCTAGACTACATACTGACTACTGGGATTTTCCAGAGTTGACTGTCCCTACGTCAGTATAACCAATTAAAAGGGACCAGCCATAAAAAGTGCAGAGACTACTGTCAGGCAATAAACTAGACCTTATCGGTGATAGTGGTGCACATTACAAACTTCAAACCGATTCCGTGTTCTAATCCATCAGAAACTTCCTGGCTTTAATAGGCTATAAAGGGCAGGAGCTTTGAAGTCCCCGGGATTAGGATCAGTAATAGACGGACTGGATGAGAAACTAAATGGAGGTGGAACATTCTCTATGCATTCTGAATTAAAAACAAATCCAATTAATCAAACAGTCCTGGGCCCTCGCTGCCAGCCAGCCGATTGCAAGGGTGGCCAAGGCCAGAGACAAAGTGATTAAGGGTGAACCGAGGGGAACGAGTGCTGGAGCGAGTGCTCACTTCAGGAACTGCTTGGCAGTCTGGGGGGTGGGGGGGGCATGCTTTGCTGACTTTCCCCGGCAGAGGCGAGGCCATCCTTTTTTTGCAGAGCACAGTATCAGAGCCGAGATAAGGGAGGAGAAAACAAATGCCTTTTAAACCGAGTTTTCATGTAAACAAATCAGCTGAGAAGGCTGAGGGAAGCGGAGATCTGTTTTCCTAAGGCTGAGGGCTTTGATCCTACTGATTCCTAAGCCCTGCCACTTGTGGCTACAGAACAAGCCATTCTAGAACAAGAATGAAATGATTGATAAAACTGGGGTCAAGCTGTCTCAGAAATGGCATTACTGCTGACAATAATGGAAAAATTCATTTAAAACAAAGGAGGCGATTAACTCGGCTAGCCATAATGGATCCAGCTGGAAGTTGTACTAACACCCAACCCACCAGGCCTTTCCTGGACTCACGACTTCCCCACTCCTCTTACCTTCCGGAGGGCTTTTATTCTGATTATTCCAGACGACTAGCAGCTTGGATAGACTGGGCACCTTAGACACTTCCGTGATGACCCGGAAGAGACTCTCCACTCGGTCGTAGGTGAGGACAATGGCGGTAAAACCTTGAGACTGTGGTGGGATCAGCGGGAGGAAGAGTGGGTTGCTCACACTACCCCACTTCTGCAAGAGAACAGATTCACGGGGGTCAGAGAAGGATCTACTAACAACGGGGCTGATCTCTTTCCCAACATCATCAACCCGAACATGGGAGGCTGGGTTGTTTCTGCCAGGACCAATCCAAGAGCTAAGCAATTGTTCAAAAACCTTCTCTTCCTCAAAATTCATACCGACGCTCTGTAATTCAGTTTGGCCCTGATACTATTAAAAACAGAGCAGAGAACGGTTGCAGCTGAAGAGAGATTTCTAGCTAAACATGGCAGATTAAACCCATACATGTATCTCTATCCCCTCCCCAAATCCCCTGAAATGACAGTTAATAAATATAACATACAAATCTACAATGACAATGAGACGGGAGAAAGGAGAGCTAGTGATGAGCAACATAAACATGTTTCTTAAAGGGGCCAGAGAAGTGGCAACAGAGTCAGGAGAGTGAGAACGGAGACCTAGGGACCTACAAAGGGAGAAGCCAGCAAGGTTCAGGGTCAAACCCCACAAAGGCTCAGGAGTTAAGCTCAGTGGGTACGTTGTGGGGGTAAGAGGAGGGGTAGGGTTGAAAATAGGAGGACTGGTCAAAAAACACAGAAGGAGTAATTGAAAAATAAAAAATGATTTTTTTAAAAAGTTTCAATTGGCCGAAACCGGTTTGGTTCAGTGGATCGAGCGTCGGCCTGGGGACTGAAAGGTCCCAGGTTCGATTCCGGTCAAGGGCATGTATCTGGTTGCGGGCACATCCCCAGTGGGGGGCGTGCAGTAGGCGGCTGATCGATGTCTCTCTCTCATCGATGTTTCTAGCTCTCTGTCCTTCTCCCTTCCTCTCTGTAAAAAATCAATAATATATATATATATTTTAAAAAGATCTTATGGAAGTTTCAATTGGAAAAACAACACACACAAGACACACATAAGGAGCAGTGATAGACCTGATTCCCAAGCTTTCCCTTCACCTACCACTCAGCCAGAAGTCTACTTTTCTCCCCAACCCCGCTCAACAAGGAGGTTTATTCTCTGAGGAAATGAAGCTCCAGACATGGAAACCAAGGCACAGCTGAGAGGAAAAAGCAGGTGAAAATCCATATTCTCAATGAGGAGCCCTACAGCCTTTTCCCCTGTACTTCCTACACCCTGGCAGCTGTGTGGAGAGCTTGCTACTTGTCATCATACAGCAAAGGCTTCCAGGCAGCAAGCTGCCCTCACACAACGAACTTCTGATCCAGTTTTTAGTGCTTCTCTTGTAACCATGAGCAGGTTCTAGAATCACAGACGTTTCAAGGACATCTTCAGCATGAGCCAAAGAAACCAAAGGAACAACCAGAAGAATGGGAACTCAGGAGAAACAGACAACAGAAGCAGAAGGGAATGAAAACAACATCAACAAATTATATCCTCAGAGATTTTCATCCATGAAAGAATGAACTGTTAATAATTTATT
This sequence comes from Lasiurus borealis, assembly GCA_004026805.1. NCBI lineage: Eukaryota > Metazoa > Chordata > Mammalia > Chiroptera > Vespertilionidae > Lasiurus > Lasiurus borealis. The sequence continues at coordinate 32,253 of PVJN01009558.1, read as the reverse complement.
TTAAAAGATCTATCAAGAACAGGAGAGAACTCTTAATTTGATAGCTTGTAATTATGTGAAAAGCATAATTGAAAGATAAAGATGGTAACATATTCCATTACAGTGAACAAAAAGTCAGATGAAAAAAATGAGAAAATCTAGGAGGTCCAACATCCATCTAACAGGAGGTCCCTAAAAAAAACAAACCACAGGAAATGGAAGAAACAAAAATGTCAAAGAAATTAAATAAGTTCTTGGAACAAATGACATGAGACACACAAATTATTCAAATTGAAAGGGTCCAATAAATAATAGTACACTGAATTAAAAAAAAATACAAAACTCAAAATAGAACAATGAAACAAAAAACACAGCCATATCAAAGCACATCACTTCTGAGTGCTGGGAATAAAGAGTATAAAAATAATAAAGTGTGAATCCAGGTGATGAGCATGTGAGTTCCCTGGACAATCCTTGCAGCTTATAGCTCTGTAAGTTTGAAATTTTTTCAAAAATATTTTAAAAAGTAATGAAGGAAATTCAACTTCTTTGCTACCATTAAAATGTTAAGTAATTTTTATTGCAGCAAAGTAAACAAAAGTATTTTTGTACTGATAATTGGAAAATATTGTTAAAACATTATTACATTTTAAAATAGCTCTATTGAAATAACTCATACTATAAAATCTACTTATTTAAAGTATATAATAGTTTTTAACCTATTAGAGTTTTCTAAACTGTGTTACTGAAATGTACCATTGTAACCATTTGTAAGTACAATTCAGTGGAATTAATTACGTTCACATTCATATGTTATGATGGAAAACCCCAGGACCTAACTCCATTTGTGCCAGAAAGCAGCTGAATATGAAATGTCCTACCTGTTATGCTGGCTGCTTACACTTCCCTAATGTCTTTTGTAATCTGGGTTTCCTCGTCAACCTCATCCATATCACTGATGGACACCCATCACCACGTAGATGACAACAGCTGTCTGCCAGATGTAACCATGTGGGACAGGAAATGTACACAAACATATGGAATACACATGGTATGGGAACTCAAGGAGACTGGATGCTTTTCCCAGAGTCCTAGTGCAACCAGGATATTAAAGCCAAAATGTCCACAACAGACCATAATTAGACTTTATAACTGAGAGACACAATTGGGAAGGCTACCTTCTTAACACTGACTTTGTTTCCATGACATCACATGTGAACATTAAGCTGTAGGCCTAGGAAGGTGCCTGGATTTTAGTATTTGTGCCCTAGCATCTGATTCATTTGTAGGAACCCCTTTTACTTTTCTTCCCCAAACCTATTCTTCATATCTTCCTGACTTTTATGGAAACCGAAGTCAGGAAAGCAGCCCTGTGCTCAAGTCATAATTAATCCTCAAGGTTCACCCTCTTCCATCACCATCTCAACCCACTCATCTGCTGCTCCAAAAACAATACTCTCTTCTGCTTCAAAAACACCGTTAAATGGAAAAGATGTGATTTTTTTTTATCCTCATTCAAGGATATGTTTACTGATTTTAGAAAGAGAAGAAGGGAGGGAGAGATAGAAAGAGGAGGGAGGAGGAATGAGGGAGGGAGGGAAAGAGAGAGAGGAACATGATGTGAAGGACAAATAATCAATTTGTTGCCTTCCATACATGCCCGACTAAGAATCAAATATGCCACCTAGGCCTGTGCCCCGACTGGGAATGAACCCCCAACCTTTTGATGTATAGGACAATGCTCCAACTAACTGAGCCACCAGCCAGGGTAGAAAAAAAATATTTTTTTTAAAGAAGTGTGTAAAATATTTAATGTGTGATGTCCAAAGAGTGAAGATTTACTGAGCACATACTTATGATGGAATATTAGGCACCATGCTTTACATGGATTATCTTATTTGAGTCTGACAACAACCCCCAAGACAGATACAGTCATTTTTCTCATTCTATAGATGATGAAATTTTTAAATCAGAAAAGTAAATGATATCTCCTTTGCCTTACCAGTCAAAGGAAGAGAAGAAGGAAAGAAGAGGGGGAGGGAAGGAGGGGAGGGAAGGGGAAAGAAAGGAAGAAAGAATAAGTGATGTTCAGGATTACATAATCTCTAAGTGACAGATGTTGGGAACAGCCCAGCCATCTGACTACAGAACACCAAAAGGTGGTGGTTCACAGCCCTTCCCCACGCCCTCCTACTCTGAAGGGGGGGGGGGGGAGGGAACAGCATCACCATTTTACAAACTTTGGAAACTGAAACTGTGGGTTATTCCAGAGGTCATTGTTTCTAGCTCTTCTCTGAGGCAAAAATGCTAAAAGTTCTTCATCCTTGATAATAAATCTGCACCACTTAGCAACAGCCCACCCTCCAACTATGACTTCAGAGGGTATAAAATACACCAACAATGTTAACGCCGACACAAAGGGAGCGCATTCATTTCAAAAGTCACCTACACCTCTGACACGGGAGAAACCATTTTAAAACCAACACCACAAGGCCTGTTCTTGGGGAGCAGCAGGGAATGCCAACACTTGGAGGCCCCTGTGACGTTAAAAGGAGGGAAATTCCGTGCGAGAGGAAAAGCTTGGTTTCAGACCACGGATCCCTTGCGACTGAGACGGAGGCACCCCTGAAAGGCACCACAGCTCTGATTTCAAGGCCCCACCAGGCAGGATGAGCTGAAGTCGCTGGCCAGACTGCAGATCTCCTCTCATCCCGTATGCCAGCTCCCTTGGAAGATGGTCAGGAAGGAGGGAGGAGAGGAAGGGCCGGGTGGGTGAGAAGCAGACAGTTGCTTGTCTTGGTATGCAGTTTTTCCACACCGCTCACTTGCATACCAAAGAGAGTTTGAAAACGAGAAGCAGAAGAAGGCCACACACTGAGGAGACAGAGCATGTGAAGGAGCGTAACAAGGACCCAAATCTTGCCATCACATCCCCATAAAACACAGACACTGAGATGAGCACAGAGGCGACATCTAGCTACTGAGCACTTATTTGCTCTGATGTAGGCTCCGATGCTTTACTGTAGGATGCACCCCAGGGTTGATGCAAATGACTTTAAAAAGTGGGTCAGCAAGCTCAGAGTCGGTTTTGGAATCATGAGTCCTTCATCTGAGTGGAGGTTCTTTCACTTACACCAGCAGTGAGGCCTATGCAATGTATTCAGCCTTCCTCACACCTCAGTTTCTCTGTCTATAAAATCAGGATGCTACAACTCGTTTTCTAGATGGTATGACTTGACATGGTAATAATTACTTATATTATTATATTTTCTTAATTATTATTTAACAACCCAGCAGTGGTTAATAAAAGTAAATACTAGGTATATATGTCAAGTCCCTGGCACATACAAACATTCGGTAAGTGACAGCCAGTACTTGATCTTGTGTGAGTAACAATTTCTCTGGGCTTAATTTTTTGCCATGTCTCAAAAGTGGGGTGCGCAGTAGCCTAAGCAATCGTGAGTTCTATCCCAGCCCCAAGAATTCTAAATCCTTCACTGCCTTTATGTTATAATGCTTTTGGGTCATGGTTTACCTGGCTACTCTACCTCAATTTCTCCAAAGAACTGCTTTTCTTTACAACTTTCTTTGCCCTCCTATTCTTTATACTTTTATTATCTGGAAAGCTCCATGAAAGCAGGAGCCATAAATGTTATAACACCCAGTACCTAGCACAGTGCCTAGTGCTACTCAATAAAACCTTGTTTAAAGTTAGTAAATTAAACCCACATGATGCAGGTCATGTTCTTTCTGTTCTCCTTATGCACGGATGTGAACAGCTGATGTACACTCAGATGAGTGGCATCGTGAATTCTGAAATGATTTCCAACTCAACTCATTCGTTGGAAAGTGCTCACCGAGAATCTTACTGTGCCAAGCATTCTGAAGAAGTGTAGGATCAGGATGTTTTAACCTGCCATTTACTAGATCTGTAATGTGCAAAGCTACTTCTGCGAGTATTAATTTCCTCATCAATAAAATGAGAGGTGTGAGAGCATCTACCGCCTAGGGTTTTAATGATTAAAGGAGATTATGCACAAATACACTTAGTGGAGGGTTCAGCAGAGACCTCCATGAATGGCAGTTAAAATAAACACTGAAAACTTCCAGCTCTCCCCAGTTCATCTTCTCCTCGCCTCCCAAAACAATGGTATTAGCCATTCCCAGCAATCATTGCTGCCAATATTATTTCCGGTCCTCATTCATTCAGGCAACGTTTCCTGAGCACCTACTAGAAGCCTAAAATAATGTTGGAAATGCAAAAGTGAACAAATTCCTTCCCTTTAAAATGTTCATAATACAGTGGGAAAGACAGTCAGGTAAAAAGATAAATCACACTGCAAATGAACAAGCACTAAAGCGAGGATTAAAGTCCTGTGGGGACATAAAGGTCTCCCCAATCACCCCTGTCTCCCCGGAGATGAGGAGGGAACTCTTGAGTAGTCTTCAAGGACAAGCAGGAGAGTTCTGGCTCAAACCTGCATACAAGCCGGGGAAGATTCTGCCCGGTTGCGCGGTTGGGAGGAAGCAGGAGGGAGCGCAGCAATGAGAGAAACTCAATCAGGCAGGATACAGCCACATCACGCAAAGCCTTGTATGACAGAAGCTGTTTTTAAGTCACATGATTGGCTTTGGAAACTTGCTTTTCCTGAGGACTGTTTGATAAATGAACATTGCTACTTTATGTTCTCTTTCAAAAGGTCAGAAATAGGAAACACTGATCTGCAACTAAAGCTTCTGTCAATTGCTTTTTCCCTCCTCAACCATAATCCCATTTGCCTCTGGAGCCCAGTGCCGGCCTGGAGAGAGGCAGCTTTAATTGGGGGGGGGTGCCTTCACACGGGCCCTCCGCTCCACTGGGGTAAGGTCAACAAACTAACCCCCAGAGGAAAAAACCCATATTGGAGAAGGACATTTGAAAACGGCATTTAGTCACCTCTGAAATACCTTTAAGACCTGACCCCCTGCTGGCTGACCAGAGAGAGTGTCTACTAGTCTGGGACCTCTTGACCCCACTTTCTGCTGCAGGAAATCAAGCAAATTTAAACCTCCATAATTTACTCAAGAGTCTGACTTCTGCCAGGGAAAAGGAAACAATGCTGGCAATTAACTCCGTTGCCTGATTAAATTTCCATCATGGCAAGATAGGGAGGGCATGGAGCCAGGCACTCGGCAACAGAGACCTAGAAAAAAGGCAAAGCCCCTCTATTGCAGCTGTACCTTCAGAATCGTGGTTATCAATACACCTTTCAAATATACTCAACCAGCTGTTCACTCAAAGATGGGAGGGGGTACCATGAGGAGAAATGTGTATCATCCTAACAGAGAACCAGCATTTCGCCAACATACCTTGTTTTCTCTTGCCCACCCTTTGCTTCTCACTCCTTCAACAAATATTCATGGTAGAAGCTTCAGTAAGAAACCCAGAGGGTGAAACTGCAATCGCATAAAAGTAATCCACAATGGCCACGACAACTGGCAGGTCACAGTGCTCGCTTTAGAAAAGTTCTTTCTTATTGCTTATTCAGAAAGTTCTGGTGAATGAACTAGTGGTGAGCAGACAGACTAGCTAGAGCAGTGGTTCTCAACCTTCCTAAGGCTGCAACCCTTTGATACAGCTCTTTATGTTGTGGTGATCCGCAACCATAAAATTATTTTTGTCACTACTTCATAACTGTAATTTGCTACTGTTATGAATCTTAATGTAAATATCTGTGTTTTCTGATGGTCTTAGGAGACCCTGCTAGCTGTTTGCGACCCACAGGTTGAGAACCGCTGAGCTAGAGGGAGTTGTAGGGTCGGTGTTCAGGAGGCCCTGAAAGAAAAGGCCTTGGCAGAGGAGGCAAAGGGATTTTTCTCCTTCAAGAAAGAGCTTCAAACTCCAACGACCAGGTGTGTCTTTTGGAATCTCATACGAAGCAAGAAAGGTCATGGTAGCTCTATATGACTAACCAAAACCATTCTAGCCAAGGTTACCTACCGCACGAAACTTAAAGGTGGAGAGCAAACCATTCTGAACTGTTCCTACTGCAACTCCTTGAGGATTAGAAAATCAAGAGTGAGGCAAACCACACTTCGTTACCAACCAAAGGACTCTTTCCGTTGAAATCAACCCAATTCCAGGCAGGAGAAACCAAGCCGGAAAGCAAGATGATGCAAACTTTAATTCCCATTACTCAGGATATCAGAGATTTTTTTTTTAACTGTCACTAAGTATAACTTTACGTGACAAGAAAAGAAACAAGCAGATATTTGAGTCAACCCATATTTGACTTCAATAACGGTATTCTGCCTGAGCAGAAAGTGAGAAGAAAGAGAAAGACAGGCCTGCTGCACAGAAGCTTTGGAGCCCCTGGTAATGAGGAGCCTTACCTATCCCTACCTTGATAGAGAGGGCAGTTTTCTTGGTTGTTTTGAAGTTATCAACCCTTACCTCAATGTGGTTTCAATTATGAATTACCAGACTAAAGAGGGGGTGGGGGGAGAGCTTTGATTTATTCTTTTTTGCTCCAATTATGCATGATGTGTTTCCACTGAAGACTTTGAAAAGTATTTCATCATGCCTCTCATCCTGGAGTGGTCAGAGGGCAAAAGCAAGAGGAGCTAACCCTTTCGTTTCTCCTCCAGGTTCCAGACAGACTCCCTTCTCCGTGGCTGCAAGGCAGGGCCTTTGAAGCACGCGGAGCAGCGAAAGGGTTAAGCGTTCGCATCATGTTACTAACGTGCACAGGGGTGGTGTCCCCTGTCCAAAAGGGTGAGATGATATTTATGTTAATGGTTACTGGGAGATTTGAAAGGGGCAGTCAGTAATGTGGCCCGTGCTGCCTTAACCATTAAACCTCTGCAGTCCCGGTGACTCGGCAGCACACTCTTCTGGGCGTGCGCTGACTCGGGAAAGCGGAGGACTATAGAGATCTAACCATGTCTTCGAGGAGGATGGAGAGAGAAAAGATCCGGAACAAGTCTGAAGGCTGCTTGCTGCATGATGGACCGAATTCATTCTACCAACAAAAAATAACTGATTGTTCTGAAAAACAATAACGCTGATGGCTCAATCTCATTGTCTTCACATTAAACAGACACATGAAAGACTATGAAATTGCAGGTTAGAAATCCCCTTAGTGCTGCAGACTCAACTAAAGGGGAAAATAAATGATCAACTTAGAATTCCTACAACTACTTACAGAAATCAGTTCATACATAAGTTTTCTCATTGATGGAACTGGAATATATCTAACATGTGTACTGTAGGCACAGGTGCTACGACTCTGCCATCCAAAGAAACTGAGCCATCGAGTCCAAATCAGGGTCACAGGGGCAGGCCCAATAGTTCTACTATTAGTCTCTTTCCTCTAGGTGTGTTTTAAATATTTTCTCTTTCTCTCTCTCTTCTTCTGGAACTCTGATTAGACATATGCTGGAATTGTTCCCTACGTCACTCCGTGATCTCTTCACATCTCTTTGTCTCTATGGGCTGCATTCTGAATAATTTATTGGAACCGAATAACCCAGTCTTACAATCTGCAGATCCCTGCAGGTGTCTGCCTTCTTTATGGTTTTGTGGTTTTTGAACTGTGAGCCGCTCATTGTCCTTAGACCCTTTGTTTGTAAAAATTATTTAAGACCCCAGTTAAAGCAGAGTTCCACAAAGAGAGTCTGTGGCTACTTCTGCTGGTCCCTAGCAACTCAGGCCACTTTTAGTCAAATTCTCCTCTTAGGGCTTATTTGGGCCATATTTGTAGTGTGAATGTGGACCACAAAGCCACGAAGGTCAATACAGATTTACCGGTCTTTCCTCTTTCTCTGACAATACAATCTTTTAGTTGCCATCCAGGAAGCTTGGGTCACCCCCTCCAGCTCACAGGCTTTAATGCTGGTCCCCTGTCCTCTGCTTCATACAGTTTTCAGGTAGAAGCTCCAGGTCAGCAAACTTGCAAAAATCTCCACAGCAAAAGCTGGCTTCGGCTCACAATCACCTCCCAGAATACCTAGCTTCACTTTGTTTAGGGAACCAACTAATAGCACCCTTTCATACAAGCTTAGCAATAGGCTAATGCTGCTTTACAATACTTCGTTCGGTTTTTTAATTGTTCTGTTGGGAAGGTCATTTAGCATATCTAATCTATCCTAAAGCCAGTGACAGAGTCATCTTATATTTACACTGTTAATCTAATGATGTACTGTTGTGCTTTCTATTTAATTCTGGGGTCAAGATAAAAACAATTACTAAGAAAATATGGCAGCATAATAGGTGGCAGGATCAACTGAGAATCTCTGCTTTAGACAAGTCACCATATTTCTCCACTTCCTCATTTATAAAATAGAATGATGGGGAGGTAGATCTCAAAAATGAATCAGTCTCACTTTCTTCATCTGTAAGAATGGAGCTAACAGAATGCTACTCTCGTGGTTGTGAGGATTAAACAACAGAACATAAAAAATAGAGCCTATCTGGGTTCAAAAAATGTCCTCAAGGACAGCAGTCACCAACCTCTCAGACCTCATGGGCCACCAGTGGCCCGCAAACTACAGGCTGGCGACCACTGCTCTGGTAAGTACATTCCAGATTTCCCCTTCAGAGTCCACCAGTTCTAAGCTCTGTGTTTCCATGTGATAAAGCATTGAACTAGCAGCCTTACATTAACAACACTTCACTTTCTATAGCGCTAAACATACTCGTACAAAATGGTTCCCCACGTATTATTTCGTAGTAACTCTGTGAAGTAAGTAATACCCCCATTTTTACAGGTAAGGAAAATGAATTTCAAAGAGATAAAAAAGCACAAAATCAAGCAAATAGGTGGTTTTGAACTCAGGTTTAAATCTAAAATGTCTTTTTCAATGGCCTTGATTAGTAACTGGAAATCAGTCATTCTGTTCTTGGCTAAACCCATCCCTACAGATGAGCAAACTGCTACAAAGAGAGATTTGGTAAGAACTGCAGGTTACTTATTCAGATCACCCCCAGGAAAAAAGGGATTAAAACGTGCAGTTCAGGAATTTCTGAGCTATAGTTAGCTTACTGAAGGCTCACAGGTTAAACCCATCGGAATACCTCTCTGAAAATTCCAGTTATTATCTGAGGTTCAGCTACTTAAATTTTTTCTTTATATAGCACTGAAGTTCCATTTGGCTGGATGCCCACCCTTCCTTCGTAAAGCCAAACTGCTGTCAGGAAGAGCAGGAAGGGTTGCCACTGATTGCTTTTCAGGTAGTAAAGGAAAAAGTTGACATTTCATCCTCTTCCCTGGAAGAGAAACCAATCATTTATAAGAAGCTTGGTCTGGCTCGGCTTCCATCAGGGGGATGGACAGAAGCCAGTTAACTGTCTCAATATAAGCCATATTAAAAGAATTTGGAATGAGAAAAGAGCAGGTTCCATATGCTGATGCTTTTAATAATTCATGAGTTATATCAGTCTGCAAGTAATAAATTTCACTACGTTTATCTATGGTAAGATGGCTTAAGATATTGTATAATCAATTAAATGGGTGAATACAATAAAGTAGGAGCTCCAAAAACACATCATCGATTTATATTTTGATAGGTTAAAAATAATAATTCAGTTCTTTGAGAGTGCAAAAGATCTGGGTTATTCTTAGAACATGGCCTTGAAATACACAAACATCATCCCTGGATCTGTTGATTAATATGTGTATTGCAAACACTTAAAAGAAATGCTTCAATGGAAAAAAAAAAAAAGACTTGCAACTAATTTGTTTCAAACAAACAAGTCAAGCTACAATCCAAAGTGTCTGAGCACATTAATGGTGGCTTAAACATTATTTCTCATGAGAGGCAAAAAAAAAAAATTAAATTTCATCTGACTATCCCATACTTGAACTACTCTGACAGTATGAAATAGATGCTTGTTCTCTGGCCTGGGTATAAAAATGTTTGCTAGCAGCCCACTGACTATATTATAGAGGTCAGCTATGGTATGGAGGAAGACTTCACTAGAGGAAACTATACCTGGGAGTTAAATGAACTCTATCTGTGTAGTATGGAAACCTCCTATGAAAAATTAATGTTAAAAAAAAAGTGAGCCGAAACTGGTTTGGCTCAGTGGATAAAGCGTCGGCCTGCAGACTGAAAGGTCCCAGGTTTGATTCCGGTCAAGGGCACGTACGTTGGTTTCAGGCACATCTGCAGTGGGGGCGTGCGGGAGGCGGCTAATCGATATCTCTCATCGATGTTTCTGACTTTCTATCCCTCTCCCTTCCTCTCTGTGAAAAATCAATAAAATATATATATTTTTAAAAGTGATTTATCTCTGCACTACCTCTGGAACACCTGGAAGAAGCAAAAAACAAACAAAAACCACAAGAACAGATAAACTCTCTGGAGAAATACTGCTTTACCCCCAGTGGCAAAGATTTGCACAGAAAAACTATGCAAGATGAATTTACATTCCAAAATTATAAAGCATAGAAGAAAACAATGCAATAAGAGCAATAGGCAGTACACAAATGATAAGCTTAGAGACCTTAAAAGAAAGTTAAAACTGGAGACTATAAAGTAAGTATCTCAAATAATTCAAGACACAAAAGAATGAATTAAATATAAGAAAAGACCATGAAAAATAACTGGGGCAGGCAGATTTGAAAAATAATAGCGCTTCTAGAAATATCCACTGAAATTAAAATCTCAATGGATGGGTAAAAATCACACTGGTCATAGCTGAAGAAAACAGCAAATAGATGTGAAAAAATATCTAGCATGCAGAGAGATAAAAATGTGGAAAACATGAGAAAAAAAATCTGAGAGACATAACAGAATGAAAGAGGTCTATATACATTAAATAGGATTCTGAAAGGAAAGATTAGTGAGAGTGACAACTATGTAATATTCAAAAAGAAAATGACTAAGAATATATGTAATATTCAAAAAGAAAACTGACTAAAGACATGAACCCCAAACTTAAGGAAAAATCACTCTCAAAAGTAGCTAAAGAATGGGATTTAGAAAATCACCATTTGGCAACCATTATAACAATCGATTCAGGCAAGAAATCATCAGTGAATGCTAAAACTAGTGGGTGAAAGTTTGAGGAGTGACAGGATATTTATAGTCTTAAAGCATTTCCCACCAGTGATTCCATACAAGAAGTATTTGGGGGTAAAGGTACACCATATCTGCAACTTTCAAATGATTCAGAAGAAAAAAAGTACATATACAGGGGTTGGCAAAGGAGGTTTATTTTACAGTTGTTCGTATGGGAAATAATATAATGTTTCCTAAACAAAAATACAAAAATAAACTGTTTTGCATACTCAGAACTATAAACTCACTTCTGCCCATCCCAATATATACATACACCCGACATCTATAATAATAAAAGCATAATATGCTAATTAGACCAGACATCCTCCAGATGACCTTCCAGATGAAGCCAGGACTGCAAGAGAAGCTCGGATCCTGAGTGCCAGAGGGAAGCCGATGCCAGCAGCTGGGGGAAAGAAGGCCTACTCTTGCACGAATTTCATTCATCAGGCCTTTAGTGTATATATGTAAATGGAGAGAGAGGGAAGGAGAGACAGAGAGAGGTAGAGAGAAAAGAATAAAGGAAATGTGGCAAAATATTAACACAAGGAATATAGATGAAATGTGTACAGAACTCTACTATTTTGGAATTTTAAGTCTGAAATTACATTAAAATAAAATAAAAATACAGAAAATTTTAGGTCTATTTAATCAAACAACAAAATGGAGACAGAAGAACATACATGAGTAGCAAAATAAAAAGAGGCTGAAGCTTTCAAGTATGATAATAAAACGACTCAGAAACTGGGATAGTAGGTGTCCAGGAAGAGGAACTCTGACAACAGAAATAAGGAACAGTTGGCCCCAACACTCTTTAAAGTGACATGTACAAGCAGGCCAACCCTCTCGCTGTCCTGCTCAGCAGGGGAGGGCAATTTCCTCTCTGGAGAAAATGAGTCAGAGAGACTCCATACTCAGAGACACTAGGCATGAAAGGTAGGGTGAGACACTATACTGAAGAGGGCAGATCAAGTATTTATCTATAAGATGAAGGAGAACCTATCTCTTTCCTCCATCCAGCTCCCAAAATAATCTTTCTGCCTTGGAGGTGTGGGAGAGGAGGGATATCCTCCAGATTGTTCTCTGGATCAATGAACCAACCCAACAGGAATAACCCATGAATATCAACTTTTAGGCAAACAACCAGGTCCCATCCTCTAAATCTAATAAGGCCTATCAGTTCACAAGCCTTACCTATGTACAAAGAGCTTCTAATCAGCTTTGAGTGCTTCCCTCTTAAATTAAGAGCAAACTGCTGAGAAACATCAGGCGACTGAAGAAAGTTTCCAATATGAAAGATAGAAAATAACAAAAAGAAAAAGAAAACAAAGGAAACAAACAATACAAGAAGCTAAAGAAAAATTAAAACCACAAATCTCTTCAGAGAGAGAAAGTACTGTATCCTTAAAAAAAATAAGACTAGGAACCTATAAAAAAAGATTAACTACTAGTAAAAAAAAAAATCTCTTAGAAATTAAAAATGCACAAAATTTTAAAAATCAAAAGAAAAGACATTAAATAAAATTGAGAAAATATCTGAGAAATTAAACAAAAAAACACATTAAAACAAAAAGAGGAAATAAATAGGACAGAAGAGATAAGAAAAATAAGGATCAATCTAGTATATTCATCATTTAGACAATGGAAATTCCATAGAGAGAGGAAAGAAAACAGGGGAAGTTAGTAATCTATATTCTATATATATAAAAGGCCAATATGCAAAGTGTCCCCTCAGGAGTTTGGGAGAACGGGAGTTCAATCACTTGCTATGACATGCACTGACCACCAGGGGACAGCGTGGAGCACAGCGAGCGACCAGTGGGGCACTGAGGGAATGAGGGAAGGAGGAGGCGGGGAGATGGGAGGGGAACCATGTGGTGGCAGTGGGTGGATGGCAAGGTAAGGAGGCAGGGAAGCGGGGAGGTGGGGAACCTTATTAGCCCTGATTGCCAGCCAGGCCTAGGGACCCTATCTGTGCATGAGTTTCGTGCACCGGAGCTCTAGTAAAATATATTAAACACATCAATTTCTCAGAAGTGAACATGAACCTCCAAGTTGGTATCTAATGAACAAAAAAACCCATTCATAACAAGGCATACATACCATCATAAAATTTTAGAACATAAAATTCCCCAGGAAGATTAAAATGTCACATATAAGGATCAAGAATTAGAATGACACTCACTTTTTGATATTAAAATGGAAGCTTAGAAGTCAATGGAACAATGCTGTCAAAATCCTGAAGAAAACTCACCCCAACCAAAAATGTACACTAGCCCAACTATTAATCAGATGTGAAATGGAATACATTTTCAGACACGCAAGGTGACAAAAAATTTATCTCACTTTAGTCCCCTTCTCAGGAAGCTATTGGAAAAAAATAAAACAAAAAATGAGGATGATGTTGGAACCTGGAAACAGAATTCAACAAGAGAGAGAGAGAGAGAGAGAGAGAAAGAGAGAGAGAGAGAGAGAGAGAGAGAGAGAGAGAGAGAGAGAGAGAAAGGGAATTCCCAGAAGCATGGTACACTGAGTTCAGGATGACCACTCTAGAGGACACCTAGAGAGCAGTCAACCCAGAAAGAAAAGTTTTATGTTTACCTGTGCTTGACCATTTGATTCTTTGTTGAAGAATTTAATAAAAATTAATTAGTGATAGGAACAAGAAAAAGTAGGAGGAAAAAAAGAGGCAGTTATTAACTATCTGGGAAATAAAAAGTTACACAAGAAACATAATCATTGTTTACTGCTTGGTTCAGTTGAAAATAATACTTTACAGTCCTAATAATGTACACAATAAATACTGCTTTAGTAAAAAATAATGATTCAGCCCTCCTGGTAAGATGGGAGAGAGAGAAATGTGTAGAGAAAGGGAGAACGGGAGAAAAAGTGCTAACTCAAAGGAAGAAAAAAGGTAATGTCTATGACTGAGAAATCGGAGGAGCATGAAAGCATTTTGCTGGAGGTCAGGAAGATAGCAGCAGAGGGAAGCCTGAAGAGTTGAAAGCAGCTGCCCTTTAGGAAAAGCCTTATTTCTGGTTATATGCTTTATTTACTATTGGAATTTTAACAGCATACAAGGGTTAAGCTGTGCTATTTTTTCAAATATAAAATTATAAGAAATATAGCTGAGATTAAAAAATAAAGAGAATCAAAAATGAAGAATCCACTTCTAGATGGAGCAACATGGAAATTTTCCACTCTGAAGCTGTAATGACTGCTTGTTGGAAAATTATACTTTAAGAAGAAAAAGGTAAAAGCCAAAACATTATGAACAACAAATACATATCTATCAACAAGTGAATCTAAAAATTAAGTGAATTTAAAACTTGATCAACAGAATAAACTGGTGAATATAATAGAATCAGGAGCACAGAAAGGGAGTGGACTGATAATTCTCAGGGGGAAAGGGGTGAGGGGTGTACAGGGAGAGACTGGACAAAAATCATACACCTATAGATGAGATCAATGGGAGGGAGGTAAGGACAGAGAGAGGGGTGGGAGCTGGGTGGAAGGGTGCTATGAAGGGGAAAAAAGAGAAACAAATGCAATAATCTGAATAATAAAGATTTAATTAAAAAATATTAATTATCTGGAAGCCAGGTATCTGGAATAGGATGCCAGAAATAGAAACAAAACTTACTAGTTGAAATACCCAACAACCACATTTTCCTGGTAACTTCTGCTACCGGATCATTTAAGCAGACTCTGAGGGAGAATTAAAATGGCCCCTGCAACCAGGAGAAAGGGAACTTGATGTGCTAATAAGTGAGAGCTGGGGCATGAAGGATGGCTTTGCCAAGCATTCAATATGTTCTTAATTACTCTGCTGCCAGATCAAGCTCCACAGACTCCGAAAAACTCTTCTACTCACTGCCCTCCTACAAGCTGTGTGATGTAAGGAAGCGGCCAGATTTTGATTCATGGCCACTGGAGCCATAAAAGTGGACTCTCGAGCAAGCAGCGGGGGAAGGACTGCATCCAGGGAACAGTGAGCACAGATCCACCCACCACTACTGAAGAGACACAGGCAGAGACATCTCTCTCTACTAGGAAGGGTCCTGCATGGCCATGCAAAAGACCCGATTGACATGATCGTCACCTTAGCAACACCTCTGGGTTTGGCTTTTCATATTCCTACCTCTCCCCAGCCCTCCAATCTAGATCTGGCTAGGGAGCTCGTCTTTTTTTCCTTTTTCTTTCTGACCACCACAACCGGCCAAATTCTTTGCTTGGGACGCTGGATAAAGCTCTCTGGGTCTTCCCGCACCTCTCCATCTGCAGACCCAACTCGGCTTTCTGTATTCCCTAGCTGCCGATGACCAGAAACAGCTTGTTTCCATAGAAGTGACTGCAGACAGCAGACAATTCAAAGGCCAGGGCTACTCAGAGAAAGGTTTGGAATTTGGGGTAATATACTGGATTGCTTGTGCAACTGTGATCCTATCAGTGTGATAACTCTAAAAACAAAGACTTCAAAAAGCTTCAACTGACTTAAAATTCAAGCTAAAATTTCTAAATTCCATACATACTTCAGTCATATCTAGGCAGTGGGAGGAAGAAGGGGAGAATGAGCCCAGCAGGCCTCCTGGGGGGGGGGGAGAGTAGGCTTTCAAATTCCAGAGAAACATTCCACAACCTGGAAGTTAAAGGGCACTGGGTTGAGTGAAACAGACGGCTAACCGAGTATCTTTTCCACTCAGCGCTGCTTCAAGCATCCGAGCTGGTGCTTCTTCAGCCCGCAGAGTGATTTATGGCTTGTTAGTGTTTACAGCTGAGTGATATTTTCAGCTGCTTGTACAACTATAACCTTTGTGAGTGAGAGTCGCTGTCTGGACATCTACTAAGTACAAGCAGCCCTCTGAGTTTCTCATGCAGCTGGCACAGATGTAGTCTGAACCCAGTCTCTAGATGCTTCTAGTCTAAGCCCTGAGCGTCCAGAAGAGGAACTGGATGGGGAAAGAGGACAAGCCTTCCCCGGTCATCGTATTAGGACACACACAGTGAATCAATTCCACATCAAAGTATGGTCCCTAGACCAGCAGGATCAACACCAATTGGGAATTTCACTAGAAATGCAAATTCTAGGACCCCACCCAGACCTACTCAATCTAAAATTTGAAGTAAAGTAGCAGCAATTTGTGTTGTACCAAGCGTTTTGGGAGATTCTGATGAATACTAAAGTAGAAAACCACTTACCTAAGATCTTAGGGGACTACAGCAAACTGCCACATTTGGGTGGTAACTGCCAATCAAGTACGCTTATGCTATATCCCGCTTACTGATCTCTTCCCTTTCTATCATCAAAAACTGGACTTGGACTGAAGCTAACAGGAAGTGCAGGTAAGTGTGTAACCATCATCTGAGGCCTATCCTGCAGCTAAATTGCCACTCTGGCTAGATGTCATAGGAACGAGCTCTCGTTTTTCCATCTTATTCCTATGCTGAATACAATAATCCATTTCGAGTCACTTCCCCACTTCCCACATCAATTTTTAACAATGGCCATGCGACCCCTGCCCTCTCCTCTTTCTGTTCTAGGTCTAGTATGGTCAAGGGAGAAAATAAACAAATGTGGTATAGCAAATTTGGAAACAACTGTCAGTCAAAGGACTGGGTAAATAAAACTATGACATTGAAAAGGTAGGGAATAATCTTTTAAATTGCATTGTAGAAAAATAACATGGGGGAAAATTCTACCCTACAACATAATTTTAGGGCTATACTACATTTAGTTTTTAGAAAATGATTGCGGAGAAAATATGGTTTGGGTGACATATGCCAGGAATCCAAAATTTCACAGTTCCTGCCTACTCCATCCCCGTATCACATTTCAGTCTCTGTCCGCTAGACATGCGCACATCTGGCAGAGAACCAGAGGCAAGGCGAGGGAGGGTATCCAAGGAGATTCACACTACACAGGCCAGGCCCAGGTGTAGGGCTGAGGCCTGCCAAGGAGCAAGACCAGAAATGACAGTAACATTTGGAGTGATACAGGTGTGGAGTATTTGGGGAGATGATAAAGTTTTGCTGGTATGTGCAAAAAAAGGGGAGAAAATGAAAGCATGAAGAGACTGGAAAGGTAGTGAAAAACAGACACCCTTGACATGAGGAGCGAAGAAAGTGAATGTTAAAAACAAACTCATCCTCTCCTAAACAACCTTAGCTTGGTGAGAAATTCCTCCCAAAGAAGAGATTCCAAACAAAAGGCCAATGTCTCTAACCAACAGATCTGCCTCTTAAAGTTATGCTCAAGAATTAGTCTGTCAGACTTTTTCAAGTTTTGAGAGTGGGACACAACATGGATAATGCGATCGGTCTCCTGCTTGGTTACAGGAAAGAATGACAGGGCATCTGGTGACGCAAATACTCGGTTTCTGCAAAGCCACCCCACACTCTCTTCATAATCCACATAATGGCTTTTGTTATTTATGGGTTTTTTTATTGACTTTTAGAGAGAGAGGAAGGGAGAGAGGGCCATGGAAACATCAATAAGAGAGAAACATCACCGATTCCTGCATGCCCCCTACTGGAGACTGAGCCAGCAACCCGGGCATGTGCCCTGATGGGAATGGAACTGTGACCTCTTGTTTCCTAGGTCAATGTTCAACCACTGAGTCACAGGAACCAGGCTGTTTGTTTGTTTTTTTATAACATTAGATTCAGGCAGCAGCATCTGGCCAAAATAGAGTTCCACTCTCCCTTTCTCTCCGGCCTGAGCAAGCTCAGGGCATGGCTCTAGGCCCTGAAAGCATATGTTTGAAAAGTCCCTTGATTTAGTCATCAAGGTCCCTGCCTACTCTCACCTCAGGGTCTCTGATATTGTAAAGTTGATGGAATCCAGAAGGGAGACTCTCCTGCAAGTGGGGTTCCTAGTAAAAATCATATCTAGAGTGGGTTAGTATTTCTGAATGGGAAGAGCAAGTGAACTATGAATAAATCATCACTCCTCAGGCCAGTTTCTTTCCCTGAAGATGCAGAATGTCAAACCCACCTGAGAACCTAGAAATGTGAGAAACACTAAATTTCCCTGAAAAGGACCATTTAAGAAAGAGCTCAACATAAAAATTTGGCATATATGTTCCAAATGCATATCAGGATTTATGCTTTTTATATTACGTTCTTTCCCAAATTTGACCAATTTGTCCTAAATGAAAGCACATCTATTTCAAAACTGCAAAATTTCATGTCCTATTTTCTTTTAGTTTATATTCTCATGGAAGACAAAATCCCAACCGTTTATTAACACCTTCCTTAGTGCTTTAGATAAAAGTACCGAGTCAAGTCCCACTGTGCCCACACTTTCTGGCTGGGTCATGACCATCCCACCTGCAGGAATTCCCAAGCAGAAGAACAGATGTGATCGTCTTTGTCTCAAACTTGTACCACATGCTTGAAATAGTGGAAATGCTTCAGCCCTGAGGAGGCTCAAAGGCTCCTATAAAATTCCATAAGCGATTCAAAATCATCTACAAGTGGAAGACCTGGGTTCTCACCTGCTTACAAAACTTGCCGATTACATGACCTCAGATAAGTGGTTAGGCTCCGTGAATCTCTTACATCAGCTTTATAGCAGAGAAAGAACGGATCCTTCCCACTTTCCCATAGGTGAAGGTCCAATAATATAATGGATGCCACATCCATGTGAATGAGGGCTGGATGGCTCAAATCCTGAGATCTCAATCTTCCTCTGAATAAATTGTCCTGGGTATTGTGAGGAATACAAAGATAATGCAGAAGACCCCTTTAAAATTATACAGGGGATTGTGCTTCTATACAAGTGATAGGAAAGAAATACAGATAATATGCTTTAAGAGTTACGAGGAGGAAAGGTTACTTCCTGTTTAGGGATCCTGGAAAACCTCCCAGTAAAAGGGATATAGGAGCGGATCAATGAAATCTGGATTCAAATGTGGACAATTAAAGGCAACGGTGATGAAAGGCATCTTAGTGAAAGGACAACAGTCGCAAAGACACAGAGTATTCACAGGAAGAACAAAGAAATCTGGAACTCTGTTAAAGAACAGAAGGAAAGGAAGCTAAAAATGCAGTCTGGAGGCAAACTGAGGAAGGCTCTGCAGTCAGACTGAATTTGAACTCCAGTGCCATCCTCACCTAACACCTCATGTGCCCACATTCTCTGTCTGGACAAACTACACCATATACCTCAATTCTCCTAACCACCTTCTTTTGCCAGTTCGGACAGTCAGTTCTCCAGGATATTGCTCAAATTGACCCTCTATTTGGTCTCACCTGGATTCCCCAAATAGTTTCCTGTCTCCAGTCCTGTCCCACTGCAGTCGATCCATTCTCCACACTGATGTAAAGACTGATCTAAAACGCAATCTCACCACATTACTCCCGCTTAAATGTTTCAGTGATTTCCTGTTACCTGCAGATAACACTCCCACGCCTTCAGTAAGACACAAGGTATCTGGTGATCGCTCCAGGCTTCATCCTCTGCTGGTCCCTCACAAGTCTCCTTCACTTCTGCCACACTGACCTTGAAGTTCCTTAAAATACCATGCTCTCTTCCCCCCTCTGCACTTCTCAATTTGCTGTTCCTTCTGGATAAAAACTAACTTTCCCCCTTCCTCTAACTAAATATCTATTCTTCTCTTTTAACACTCAAATTACATTTAACATTGTTCTAGAAGTACTAGCCAATGCAATTAGATTAAAAAAAAAAAAAAAGTAAAAGGTTCAAATGTTGGAAAATGGAAGCAAAAATTAGCATTTGTAGATATGATTATATATCTAGAAAACATAAGAGAATCAAATTTTTAAAATGAGACAATTGTAGAATTCAGTAAAAGAATAGACAATTTATATACAAAAGCCAAAAAGGTGCCTTGGCCGTTTTGGCTCAGTGGATAGGGTGTCAGCATATGGACTGAAGGATCCCGAGTTCAATTCTGGTCAAGGGCATATACCCGGGTTGCAGACTCTGGCTGGAGCAAAGACCTGGGTCCCGGGTACCAGAGGAAAACCAGTGCTGGAAGCCAAGAGAAAGACAGTCTATTGCACGAATCTCTCCGTGCAAAGGGCCTCTAGTTTCTTTATAAGAGCCTAAGAAAGATATAATACCTACGAAAATGTTTCAAGACACATGAAGGAAAATGTTAAAATTCTACTAGAAAAATAAACCTTGCTTCCAGATAGCAATGTAAACTCCCCAAAGGCATGGACTTTCTCTGCTTTGTTCACAGATACATTTCAAGTTCTAGGAATACTGTCTGGAATGTGGCAGGCACTCAATAAAAACCTACAGAATGAATCTAAAAATCTAAAAATTCAATGTGGCAAATCAAAATACAAACCAGATTTATATGTGTATTCCGAAGGGAACTGACAGAAACATCAACCTTCCACTTAAAATATACATGTAAGATCAATTTTACCTAGTACATGAGCAAACATTCAAGTATTCAGGATTATAGAAGGCAAGGAGAACCAGAATAATCAAAATGTTATTGGTGAGCTATAAGTTGGTATAGTCATTTGAAAGGACAATTTTTTAATATCTATCAACATCAAAATATGTTTATTCTTTAAGCAATTTCTTAGATAAAATTAATTCCATAACTATATTCACACATTTATGTGCAAACATATATGGAAGAATATCCCCTGTATTACTGCTTGAAAATGGGGGGAGGGGGAACGCAATCTAAATTTCTATCAATAACAGATCTGTTATGTAGGATACACCTAAATGGAATACTATATAGCCATCCTTACAACTGAAGTGCAATCATCTGCTGGTATAGCAGGGGATTGGTCTAGGACCCTCCCCCAGGGAAGGGCCCAAAATCTGCAGACGCTCCAGTCCCTTATATAAAATGGCATGTTGTTTGCATATAATCTATATTTGCATATAGATGATGGCAGGGATGCCCTATATAACATATCACTTCATTCCTATGGATTCAGTATAATGCTCAGCCTGTGGCAAATTAAAATTTTGCTTTTTGAAACTTTCTGGGACTTTTAAAAAATAATTTTGATCTGTAATTGGTTGAATCCACAAATGCAAAACTCAGAAAATTAAAACCAGTGGACATAGACAGCCAATTGTATACCATCCAGAATGAAACGGAAATAAGTCAATGATCTATTAAAGCAAAAAAGACAAGGTGAGAACAATGTGTGTTGTATAATCCCATTTGTGTTCTGAAATTACATAACTACTAGAAGCCTGGTGCATGGATTTGTGCACTGGTGGGTCCCTCACAGGCTGGCCTGCAGGGATCAGGTTGAAATTGGCTCTCCAACATCCCCTGAGGGGTTCTGGATTGGGAGAGGGTGTTTTTCGGGTAATGCACCCCGGAATCAGGCTCCTTCCTCTCTGGTTCCAGGTGTGTCACCCAAAAACCACAGCTGCCAAGTCATTGCAGCTTGGCAGCTCCTGCATTGAGCATCTGCCCCCTAGTGGTCAATACACATCATAGCTACCAGTTGGTCAGTCACTTAGGCTTTTATATATGTAGATGCTTATGTGTGATTACAAACATTCTGTAAGTTTACCTTTGGTAATAGATTCAAGGAAGGAGATGAACAGAAGTAAACTTTACCTCAAGCAGAACAGAAAGGTTTGGTTTTGTTTGTTTTTAGCCTGAAGCCTATATTTACTTCCTCTCGGGGATCCCTTTAGGAAGTGTTGTGACCCCTCCCACTTAGGAGGGCTGCCTCATCCTGTGCTCCCACAGCATTCTGTATGCCGCTCTCTGAGAGTACTTCATACTCACTGGCTTCCCCAGGTAGTGGAGCGTTCTTTTGAGGGCAAGGACTGGCTTCTCTTTCTATATTCTCAGCACCTGGTGGAATGCCTGACACTTGGCAACTCTTTACTCAAGATTGGAGGAGGGAAGGGAAGGAGGGAAGAAGGGAGGAAGGGAGAAAAGGAGAGTCCTGTATGAAGATTAACGAGGCAGCAGCATACAGCACTATTGAGAAGGTCGAATCTGGAGACAAGGAGGGCTGGCCGGAAGGGGAGCAATGATTAGAGTGAGGAATGGAGTTATCTTACATGAAAGCTTGAGGTCTATGAACCAGACAGCCAGGTGTGCCAAAGCAGCTAGGAAGCAGTAACTGCCAGCCCCTCAGCCTCAGGCATATTCCATGTGAAAGAAGTGTGGCCACCCCACGATCCCCGCAATGCCACAAGGGCCTTGTGACTCCTTCAAGCAAGGAAGAAGCCCTGAGGACAGCTTCTGATCATCTCACCGCTCTGCCGGAAATACCAGGGACCTCTGCAAGTGACGTGGCATTCCATGCTGCCTCTAGATCACCTTCGCTGGCTACTTGCCTCATAGGGTGTTAGAAGTATTCATTGTGACTCACCGGTTTGGCTCAGTGGACAGAGCATTGGCCTGCAAACTGAAGGGTCCCAGGTTTGATTCTAGTCAAGAGCATATACCTTGGTTGTGGGCACATCCCCAGTAGGGGATGTGCAGGAGGCAGCTGATTGATGTTTCTCACTGATGTTTTTAACTCCCTATCTCTCTCTCTTCCTTTCTGTAACAAATCAATAAAATATGTGTTTTTTTTTAAATATATTCATTGAAATAATCCATGTAAAGCATGTAGCCCAGTCCCTGGCAGAGCGTAAGCACTTAAGATAGAAACTATTATTATTAAATAATTGACAGAAACTCTTCAAGAGTTCTAAGCACCGCTACTGCAAGTCATCAGGAAGGCTTCATTTCCAACAAGACCCAAGCCTCCCCACTGATCTCTGCAATAAACATACCGTCTTCCTAAGCGCCCTTAAACTAGGAGCTGCTGCTTTTGTATTTTTTACTCTTATCATCATTTTAGAATTAAGGTGGCCTCATCGGACCCCAAGTATAACAGCACGCTTTCATTTTAGAAAGCCAGAATTTAAATAACCTTTACAAATTCAGTACATTGTCCTTTGTCCCATCCCAACAGCTGGACCGTGCCCCACGTGGCGAGCACTGGAATTCACTTACCACAGTCGGAGGGTCATTCCACTCTTCATAGGAGATGGCAGCGTAGGGGTAAATCCGGTCGTTGATAATCTGCAGGGTGGCCAGGGCAATGGCTTTAATTGACTGGAAGTACGCTTCCCAGAACCACCGCGCCTGCAAAGAAAACAACACTGTTTTAAGCCAGCAAACAAGTGAGAGAGAGCGGAAGAAGTAGCTGCTCTATCGTACCCGATGCTGGGTCTGCGGAATTCCTTTATCCCAAAGAGGGGGCAGCCTACGGCACGTGCTTCCTGCTGTTCACAACAGCTCCCTCAGAAGTGTGTCTTCATCAATGCAATCAAAACAGAATGTGAGCAAGGGACCCATGCACTGGGTTCAATGCAGATATAAGAGAAATTTTATGATGATGAAATTTCATGGTTACACCAGAGCGAGTTTATAGTCTTTTTAAAGGTATGACATACTTAAAGTGCAGTTAAGTGTACAGCTCACTGAATTTACATGTATGTACATACTGAGAACTATTACCCAGGTAAATACAGAGAACATTCCAGCATCTCAAAAGATTCCCTTTTGCTGTGCCTCCAGCATCCCTCTAAGAGCAAATCATTCTTTTGATTTCTAATGTGTCCACTACTAAATGTCATATAAATGGAATCAAATAATATTGACTCTTTTCCCTCTAACCACTTTTGCTCAACTCTTATAATATTTAAGTCAGATTTTGGTATTAGGATTATGCTGGCCTCATAAAATGAGTTGAAAAATACTCCTTTTTCTATTCTTTGATATATTTTATGTAAGATTGGCATTATTTCTTCCTTGAAAGGTTTAGAAGAGTTCATCAAAAAAGCCATATGGGCTAAGTGTTCCTTGCGTGTGGTTTTAAATCACAGATTAATTTTCTTTCATAGACATGTAATTGTGTGTATCGTCATGTATGGATCAGTTTTGTAAATAGTATTTTTCAAGGACTATGTTCATTTTAAATAAATTGTTAATTAGACTGAAAGTTTGTGTTAACATCTGTGTAATGCTTATAGAATCTGCAGTAATAAACATTTTATTCATGATATGAGAATATGTGTTTCCTCTTTGCATGTGAGTCTTACTAAGGTTTATCAATTTTAATAATCTTCAAAAAAATTTTTGTTTTGTTGATATTTTTTATCATATAACTTTCTCTACTTTTTCCTTTCTGCTCTTATTTTAGTCATTTCCTTTCTTTCATTTTGGAAGACTTGAGTTCACCTGGTATTCAGTTTCTTAAGGTAGAAGTTGAGATAACTAATTTCAATATTTGTTTCTAATATGTGCATTTCAAACTATAAAATTACCTCTATCCACTATTTTAAATGCATACCGAACAGTTGTATTTCATTTTCATTTTAATTTAGGTTAAAATTATCTAATTGCCACCGTGATGTCTTCTTTGACCATGAGTCATTTTAGAAGTATATTGTTTAATTTCCAAGCATTTTGGGATTTTCTATTTCTCTGTTACTGATTTCTATTTTGACTGCACTGAGATCAGAGAATGTAAGTGTTCTTTCAATACTCTATAATTTATTTAAACTTGATTGTGGCCTAAGCACTTTATTCTTGTAAATAATCTATTAAAAGGTTATTCTGC
Organism: Lasiurus borealis; assembly: GCA_004026805.1. Classification (NCBI taxonomy): domain Eukaryota; kingdom Metazoa; phylum Chordata; class Mammalia; order Chiroptera; family Vespertilionidae; genus Lasiurus; species Lasiurus borealis. Next base: position 7,644 of record PVJN01009558.1, on the reverse strand, counting down.
AGTTGATGATTATAATCCCTATACAATAAAACCCTAATATGCAAATTGACTGGACAACAGAACAACCCAATGTTATGATGTGCACTGACCACCAGGGGGCAGATGCTCAATGCAAGAGCTGCCCCCTGGTGGTCAGGGTGCTCCCATCAGGGGAATGCCACTCAGCTAGAAGCTGGGCTCAAAGTTGGCGAGTGCCACGGCAGTGGCGGAAGCCTCTCCCACCTCACTGCAGGCGGGCGGTAAGGAGTGAGGGGTCCCAGACTGTGAAAGCCTGTACAGTGGGAGGATGTCTGACTGCCAGCTTCGATCCCCTTGGGGATCGGGCCTAAGCTGGCAGATGGACTTTCCACTGAAGGGTCCCTGACTGCAAGAAGGCGGAGGTGGGTTGAGGGACCACCCCTCCTCCCAACAGTGCACGGATTTCATGCACCAGGCCCTCTAGTGTATAATTATCAAGTAAAGCTGATTATCAGTGCTGTTTAAATATTCAATGCTCTTACTGATTGTTTTCTGCTTGTGCGTGCACATATGTATGTGTTTATTTCCACACTATTACTTTCAAATTTGTGTTCTCAAGGCTTGTTTCTTGTAAAAAGAACATAAGTAGATCTTAATATTTTATCCCATCCAAAAATCTTCAACCTTCCAATTATACATATAGTCCCATTTACAGTGTGATTATTCAGTTGTTTTCATCTATTCTTTGGTCCTTTATTTCTCCTTTCTTAACTTTAAAATTGATCAAATTTTAATTATTAGTTCATGTTTTTTCTTCTTCATTAGATTGCTGTTTTTTTAGTCTTTTGTTATTCTTTTGTAGCTATCCTAGCAATTAAATTAAGCATCATTGATTTATGTATGATATTATACTTCAAATTAGTAATTTCACAACTTACCAAACAGTAAAGAAAACCTCTGTTTATTCTCTCCCATCTATTGCATTATCGGTGCCAAATATTTTTCTTCTACATATTTTCATTAGCATAAGACATTATTATTGATTTTTAAAGTAAATTTTCATTTACATTTATCATATATTTTCCTTTTCTGATATTCTTCATTTCTTCATGCACATTTGAGCTTTCATCTCAAATTATCTTTCTGCTGCTTGAAGAACTTGTTGTTTTTTGTGGGGGTTTTTTTGCTGCAGGTCAGCTGACAGCAAATTCTAATTTTTATTTGTTTGAAAATTTCTTTCCCCCACCACACTGGTTTTAGAAGCATGTCTTTGCTAAAGAGAGAATTTCAGGCTAGGAGTCATTTTCCCCAGCACATTATAAATACAATTTCATTGTCTTCTGGCTTCATGCAATTTTTGCTAATAAATAAAAGCTGTTTGACTTATTGGTGCTCCATTGAAGACAATGTGCCTTTTAATTCTAACTGTAGTTAAGCTTTCTCTGTCTTTGGCTTACAACAGTTCAACATGACGTACCTAGATTTGGCTCTTTGCATTTATATTACTACAGAGTGCAGAGCTTCTCTGTAGTTTGATGTCTTTCACTGTTTTTAGAAAACTCTCAGCCAATATTTCTTTAAATATTGGTTCTGTCACTTTCCTCTTCTTCTAGGGCTCCAAACACAACACATATGAAATGTTTCCATTGCATCCCATGTCTCTTATTCTCTTTTCTGTATTTTTTTCTCTGTGTGCTCCAATCTGGATATTTTCTACCAATTTTCTCATGGTCCAAAAATCCTCTCTTCTTTTTGTGTGTGTCTTAACTGCTATTAAACTCATGTGTTGAATTCTTACTTTCAGTTTTTATATTTTTCACTTTTAGCATTTTCATTTGACTTTTTTAAAGCAGATTTCATATCTTTGTTGAAATTCTTCTATTTTATTGAACACAGTTTCTGACAGATAACACCGATATCTGAATCACATATAGGTCTCTTTCTACTATCTGTTTTGTCTCTTTATTTTGTCATTTGGTTTCAAATTCTAGCATGCCTCTTAATTTTTCATTTGCTAGCTATTCTGTATATTAAAAACTATCAAGGTCCTGGATGATCCAGATTATCTTCCTCCTAAGAGTGTAATATATTCTGTCAGGCACAGCAAATGCAGTCAGAACACTTTAATCCTGTTAGTGGTTGGTTTTAAGTTTTGTTAGGGCCAACTTTTTTCAGCTTTTTCTTACTTTTTAGACATGGCCCCTTGGAGCGTTCAGTTAAAGCCTGGGTTAATTACGAGGACCCTTCCATCTTGGCAGACCTGAACACACCTTTATTTGTCAGCACTGTATGATTTACACAGCTTGTTAGACACCCAGTTGTTTCTTTCTGCAGAGATTCTCAGTCTTGCTCTGATCATGTGCACCTTGGAAGCTGACAAAACCTCAAGGGACATTGAATGCGCATTTTTTCTTCCATGTGGTCTCCTTTTTCTTTGGATTCTGTCTTTTAAATTTCAAACACTTTCATAAGCCCTAACTCCAGCTCTCAGCCTGTGGGACTACTGCTTTCTGCTATGACTCTATACCTCTATGTTGTGAATTAGAATGTGCCCTCATGGAAAAGACTAGAGTGAAAATGTAGTTCACCTGAGTGTGCTTTCTTTCTCTCAGGAATCCCAGTCCCTCAAGTACTGACTGTAATGGTTGCTCTTCAAAGCCCCATAAAATAGATGTTTTATCTATTTTAATAAGCTTTTATACTTCTTTTTCTTTCTTTCTTTCTTTTTTTTTTTTTTTTTTTTTTTTTTTTTTTTTTTTTTTTTTTTGGTAGGAGTCATTATTTCAATACCAGCTACACTGTCATCGTCCAATATAGTCTTCTGAAAAATGACAGCTTCTTAGCCAAGAAGACTTTAAAACTCAAGTTATTCACAAAGCAGGATGCTGGTCTAGATGATCTCAACTTCATTGAGACCTACGATTCCACTCAAAATCGAAGACCATTAGGATTTATCCAGAGGTGAATTATGAAAATTTAACAGAGGAAATTGGAAGCAAAACCCAAAGAAGTGGAGGAAAAAGATACTTTCTAGTCTAGACTTGCCAACTTTGGCTCTGTTGCTGGGCAAGTCCTCAATTCATTAAAGCCCGAGAGTACTTCTGAGTTATGTGACTATCCTCTCCACTAATTATGGGAAAAAGGCAAAAGCATCACAATGAGAATTTCTCCTATTCAATGAAAAGCTGAAACAGATTTAGCTTCCAAAGGCATCTGACTTCAGCTGTCATGTAGTTTTCCATCTGGCTACAGCCTGGGGGCCGGCTGGCTGTCTGCTGCTGCTTCTCCAACCTCATTTCTGTGTAAATCCATGTTGCTGCTTCCCCTAACTCCTACCTAGTCAAAATGTTTACAATTTATGAGACCTGGAAGAATCTCTCTTCTCTATGAAACCTTAACTGATCACCCCAAATATCAACAATCTCCCATTACTATGAAATTTCACAGCACTTACAGCCTTTACCTTACAGGTTAGTACTGTTATATACTGTCTGTAATTGTCTTACTGTTATTTCAGATGATCACTTTTCTCTCTCCAGCTAGATTATGAGTTCCCTGGGTGTAGAAATAGGCTTTCTTTTCTTTTTTATTGGCTTCCTTGCAAATGTAAGAATGTTTTACCTGCTGGAAAGCTCTTTTGTATCCATGATCACCTCTGCTCTTTATAACCAGCTTGTCCCTTATTCGGACAGATACATACAAGTGTCATTTCATATGTGAGATACAAAAATGTTACACGGCAGAGTCACAACTAAAATCCATGAATCTTAACTCTAACTCTAAACTCAGATCTTCCCCTATTCCATTCCAGAGAATTCAGAGTATCAGCACATGGTAAGTTTTAGGAAATAGTTCTTTTTCAAGAAAATGAGAGGTATAAAAATGCACTAAGAAGCATGAGCCCACACAAAATCACACACATCCTAAAATTTACTTTCCTTCCTAACCAGATGGGTCCCTCATCCTATGTTCTTTTATTTTAAATCATATTCAAATTAAACCATGCTCAAACTTAAGAATTTCAAAGCTTTATGTTCCTATTTAATCACAGTGGAGACACCAGCCTTTGGGATTTATAGGAAACAACGATTGGTAACAAATCCACCTAGAATACCAGCCATTTGTAGGACAGAGCTTCTCATTTATGATGTCTCAAATCATCTCCCTCTGTACACCAAATGGCAAGTCACTCTACGGAAGCAAGCTTTGCCAATAATCATAGCTCAAGTGTTTCAGCCTGAGGAAAAGTGAACTTCTCAGGCTTAATTGTTTCTGCAGGACCTCTGTAACACCTTGAAGTGTTTAGAACATTGTAATTTACAGTCCCTCCAGAATGCAACGGCAGCCACTTGTTGGTAGAGAGAAAGAAGTTTGCAGCTATCCTGGCCATTCCCAAATGCAAAACCTTACGTTTGGGGGGTTTCTCCCCTAAAACATGAGCCACATTTATCTCTATCTGTAAAGTTTAAATGAGGGATTCTTGACAGCTGTGCAAAAGCCCCAGTCACCCTAACTGTGGGAGCTACACAGTTGAAGAGTTAAGTCACATATGAACCTGGCATACCAACAAAACTGTGGACAAAGTGTTTAACCTTTCTTCATGAAGCAAATACCACCATAAGTTTATAAAACATGCATGCTCCAAAGCATATAAATTACAGAGTTCCTAGAATCCTTTCAAACATGAGAATAATAAAGTTCCTAAAGGGCAAGGGTTAGGCCAACTTAAAAAGACCGTAAGCAAACAGATACTTTAAATTGAAATTACTACTTCAGTTTATACACCAATTAAATGTACTTAATGTCTCTGATTTTCAATACCATAAAGCTAAAGCAATAATACAAGTTTAAAGGAAGCGAGTGCAGTACAGTATAAAGAGCCATGGCTATGAGCATCTTGCACAATTTCAAGTTTGAAATCTGTAAAGATGAAGTTCCTAATGCCTATCTAATGAAGCTTTGATGACTGATAAGGTTTATGAAACTTCTTTTTTATGAAGTCCTAATGCAAAACAGACAATCAGAAAATGTTAGCTCTCTCCTTACATCCATCCTGTCCTCTTAGGGTCTTCATCACTTACATTTGAATGCCTTCAGCACTTTCTGTTTTGGGAATGGGAGAAGAAGACAGAGTGGGATCTCAAGAAATCCAACTGGTCAGACAATAGAGTTAGAAATAATAAAAAATACATCAAATTGGGAGTGTGACAGAACTTTATAATGACAAGTACAGCAACCATTCTATGCTTCCAAGGAAGGGGACAGTACTCTGCAGAGACCACGGGCGTGGGAATGCATCTGGCTTTGCTCACACTGCATTCCCAGCCTCTAGCACGGTGCCTGTCAAAGAGGAGTCAGTCAAATGTTTGTTGAAAGAACAAACCCGCCCAACAATACTGCCTCACAGGCACAAGGAAGCACACGGAACTTTCCAAATCTTCTCAGTTCCAACCCACGGAGTTAAAGGGGCAAATGATCATTTAATAATGATGATTGCATCTTGTAGACAGAATTTTAAAAGATGAAAGATGAGGGACGTATGTTTGAGGGAGAAAACAAAATTTCAGGTGACGAGCCCCTCCAGGAGAGATGAGCACACATGGTGTCAGCTTTGGAAGAGTACAGGAGGGAAGGAAAATTTTAATGAATTCTTAAAACTGCGTGTGGGCTAGTAAAACAATGTGGAAGCTCCAAACACAGCGCAGTCGCATTTATTGACAAGTTCTATTCTATTGAGTATTTTTGAGAAAGACCGCAGAAGGGAAGGAAACCTAAGAGAGTCCTGAACAGCACACGCCTAAAACCCCTACCCATTTCTTGGACTTTTTTCTTACCCAAAGCAAAAGCTTTCAACTGCTGGGGGAGGAGCAGAAAATGCTCCCAGCCCAGGGTCAGTCACCGATGCACGGCCTCTGGGAGAGCATGGCAAGGCAGCCTGCCACTGGGGAGGGCTGAGGCCACAGCTCCTGGGAGCTACACCCTAGCCCTGCACTGAGGAAGCCACGGCAGCCCACTGCTGTGCCAGGGGCAGGCCGCCCTCCCGCCAGCAAGCCCACACAAGGCCACATGCCACGTGGGAGCAGAAGCAAAAGCCATCGGTCCCTGGAGGACAAGCAAGAAAGCATACTCAGGTCAGGATCCTGCACTGACACCACGCAGAGGTCAGCTACCACTAAGAGAAGGGGATGGCACTCTCCAACCCAAGGTTCCTGCAGCAGACAGCTGCCACAGGCGGAAGAAGCAGGGACTCTGAGAAGGCGCCACAAATGGGCCTGCCTGACACTGAGGCTGGGCCGGGGGTCAGGAGAACCCAACTGCCCATCAAGAAGCAGCACCTCACACAAGCAGTGAGAGTCTCCCGCTGGGGGAGGCCTCCTCGGCAGCACAGGCAGCAAGGCCTGCAGGTTAAGGGGGGAAGTGGGAGAAAACCTCAGTCCTGGAGCCCCACAGGAATGACACAGTAGCAGGAGGCATCTGAGTCTGTGTTGTGCGGAAGGGAAGTCTAGCAAAACCCAAACCGAGCTCAAGGACCAAAGCGAGTCCACCTCCCACAGGCATGGCCTGACAGAAGAAGCGGGGTGTCCATTCCTGGACACGACATTTACTCAGCCTCCTGTTTCTCTGCATCATTCAACCAAAGTTTACCGGGAAAGAAAAACAAAACACAACAAAACAAGAGTGCTGAAAACGGTTTGGCTCAGTGGATAGAGCGTCGGCCTGCGGACTGGAAGGTCCCGGGTTCGATTCCGGTCAAGGGCACGTACCTTGGTTGCGGGCACATCCCCATTCGGGGTTGTGCAGAAGGCAACTGATCGATGTCTCTCTCTCATCCATGTTTCTGACCCTCTCTCTCTCTTTCCTTTCCTCTCTGTGAAAAATCAATAAAATATATAAAATATATAAAATAAAATAAAAAAACAAGAGTAAACAACCCACCACCATCACATAAAGCTGTCTAAGGAACCAGACCCAAAGAGGACCAAGATGGTAGAACTATCCGACAGGGACTTTAAAATAATTGTTATTAGTGAGTTAAGGAATCTAGTGAAAAAGGTAAGCAACTTGCATGACTTAGGTGGGGATTTTCAGTGGAGAGATGGAAACTAAATAAAACCGTCACCTTCTCCCTCCAACAGCTTAAAAAGAAACACAGCTGCGCCATTAAAGATGCAAAAGTACTCTGCCTCTGCGCGACTCGGAAATTCAAGAGATGTGAGCTAGAGGAAATTTTCTCTTAGCACACTCACCCTGCCAGAGCCATTTATTTCAGGCGAAGGGCTGGAAAATATTTCCACACCTCCTGGATTAATTTTTCAAAGCTGTGGCTGAAGATGAATCTGAAACTTCCAAAGGGATTCCACGTCTTTCCGAACACATGTCCGAAAGGCGCCTTGCGTCCTTCCCTTTGTTTGCTGTGACAAATGGAACCGCGAGCATCCCTGCCCGCCCCGGCTTCCCGGGGCAGCGTCCGAGCGGTAAGGGTGAGTGCAGGAACAGGGACCAGTGCCTTCAGGAGGAACTTCCCAAGTGTCCTGATTTCTAGCTGAGCTGACCACAGGCAAGACCGGTTGTTTCTTCTTTTGCCTACTCCATTTTATAAACCTAAGAGTTAGATGACAACTTAACGTAAAATTAGGGAGAAGAATAGCAACAAAACCACTCAGAATCAACAAAAAATAGATTGCA
>PVJN01009557.1:36379-61071 GCA_004026805.1 Lasiurus borealis | reverse complement strand
GGAGAGCACACTGGCACGGGGGGCAGTTAGGGGTGATAAGGCTGCTGGTGTGGGGGCATTTCAGGGCAAGCAGACTGATGGTGGGGGAAGTTAGGGGTGAGCAGGCTGGTATGCAGAGTGGTTAGGGGCAATCAGGCAGGCAGGTAGGTGAGCAGTTAGGAGCCAGCAGTCCAGAATTGCAAAAGAGATGTCGACTGCCGGTTTAGGCCCATTCCCTGTAAACCAGCAGTAGGGCATCCTTTGAAGGGTCCCAGATTGGAGAGGGTGCAGGCCAGGCTGGGGGACACCTTCCCCCTCCATGCACAAATTTCATGCACTGGGCCACTAGTGCTATATTTAGATAGGATAGACAGATGTATAATAACACCAAAGATAAGTTCCAGGAAAATTAATTATATTCTTGTAAAATTTTAGTTTATGCCTTATCATGTGATTACTAAACCACATCTTACCATTTATGAACTAGTTTTATAATTCAGGATGGTATTTCTTAACTGCTATAGGACAAGGAGGGAGCACCATGTTTTTATCTTTTTGAGATTTATTTTCTCTTGGTTGTTAAGATACATTTTTAAGCTTACATTCTATTGTTATACCATTGTTTCATATTCCTTTATGGCTGACCTGTTTGCTCCATCTCCCTTTTGTACAAATTAAAATGTTTTCATAAAAATTCCAGATATGTTTGGGACAAAATAATTTTACAATGGCTGTGATCATGACAGACCAGTATTTTTCAATACTATTATGTCTTCCTGATCCACCATGTTTCATTTTATTATAGTTTTGCCTATTGCTTCAATTCTATTTGTCCTAATCACTACTCAGGACCACTTAATTTATGTTGGTTCTTCACAGCCAATCTATTCTTCATATTCATGTATAAAATGTTACAGCATATCAAAACCTTGATGACCATTTTATCATGTATTCCTTCTCCCTAGGATGTCTGCAGAAGATGAGAACATAAAAAACAAATGTATCAATGACATTGCACTCATGTGCTTCAAAAAATATAAGGTGGAGATTTCAGGTGCAATAACAACAACATTTCCTTTCCTTGAACTTATCCGGGACTATGGATTCATCACCAATGAAATGTATGAAGTAAGTGAGTTTTATTATATCAGAATCTGATAAAACAACCCCAAACTAAGTTATACTTTTTGATATCCTAGAATCAAAACACAGAGCACAACTGGGCTACTGAGGAGTCACTTATGAGTGGGGACCTTCCCAAGTACTGCTAAGTATTTCTATAAAGTCAAAAGAAAAGAGAAATAGGCATTACTGGAGATAGTCCTACTCCTAACTGAAGGCTTGGGCTCTGTCATGCCCCCTAGAGTTGGGTGAAGAGCTCTAAAGATAGGCTGGATCTGAAGTGGGTGTACATTGCCTTCTAGAAATCCTAATAATAAAAGGCCAAGAGGTGATACGACCAAAATGATCAAACAACCAGTCACTATGACTCCCACTGTGGCTAGCAAATCAGCACGATCAGGAGGTGGGGCCGGCGGCCTCTCCCCTCTGATGGCCTACCCCTGATCAGACTCTCCCACCACGATCAAGAGTGGGGCCTGGCCGAAACCGGTTAGGCTCAGTGCATGGAGTGTCGGTCTGCAGACTGAAAGGTTCCAGGTTCGATTCCGGTCAGGGGCATGTATCTTGGTTGCGGGCACATCCCCAGTAAGGGGCATGCAGGAGGCAGCTATTTGATGTCTCTTTCTCATTGATGTTTCTAACTATCCCTTTCCTTTCCTCTCTGTGAAAAATCAATAAAATATATTTTTTTAAAAAAAGAGTGGGGCCTTCCAGTCAGCCACACTCCCAATTATCCCATGCCACTACCATAGGCCAGCAACCCTACCCCTGTCTGGCCTGCCCCTAAATCACACACCCCACCTTAATAGAGGGCAGAACTGTCTAGCCAACCTTCTGCAGCCCCTGCCCTTGCCGACCATGCCCTGAATGGGCCCCCACCACCCTGATTGGCCTGCAGCCCCTTCCCCTGGCCAGCTCCACCCTTGATCACCCCTCTACCCCAATAAGGCACAGGGCCAGCCAGCCAACCACCCATGGCCACACCCCCCCCCCAGATTACTGTCCCCTGATCGGCACCCCTACCCACCCCATTCAGGGGCAGGGCCAGCAAGTTTGCCACCCACAGCCCCTCCCCATGGCTGGCCCTGCCCTTAATTGCCCCCCTAACCCCAACTGGAGGCAGAACCTTCCAGCCAATCACCAATGGCCTCTTCCCCCAGCTAGCCTGGCCCTGATCGAGGGCCCTAATTGAGCCCCAATCTGGGCAGGCCTGCTGGCCAACCTCCCACTATCTCCTCCTGATTGGGGCCAGGCTGGCTGGACCCCACCTGTACACAAATTTCTGAACTGGGCCTCTAGTTATATATATAAAATATAGTATAAACTCAGAATTAAACATAACTTTAAAGAATGGGTGAATCAGTTGAATGACTTCATTTAGTGAAATAATCATTGACACAACATTTTATTTCAATGAGCACCAATTTAAATACTTAGACCTGAAAACATTAAAATTCACAGAGAATTAATGTCTTGTTAGGACAAATTTGAAAGTAAATGCTTACTATTCTTTCAACAACAGTTTTCATTTTCCTTTGTTTTTTTCCCTTTTCTTTTGGTGTTTCTGGAGTCTTAGAATTTAGGTTAATTTTAGCAAAAGATGTAGGTGGAGATATAGAGATGCATGTCTTCACTCTCCCTGTGCATAGGCTTTCTTTATGGCAAAGTTCACAGGAGCTTCCAGGCCAAGTCATTCCTGGGGAAGGGACAAGGACTGTCCAGTCAATAGAACAGCAGCTCACCACCGACTAAGTCTATTCCTAAACCATTTAGCCAGGCTCTGAAAGGGCTACGTATTACTTCACTTGAAACCATTTTGTTCTTCCTAATGGCTCCTTATTCCATCTCATGTAAATGAGGTTGAGGAGCTCAGATTCAAAAATGGGTGCTTTCTAGGAAGATTTACTTGTTCTACTTAGTAGCCACAGAAATATAGAGAAATTAGAGGTCTGATGCACAAAGATTTGTGCACAAATAGACCTTCCTTCCCCTAGCTGCCGGCATTGCCTTCACTCTGGCCTGGGGCTGTCTTTCTACCTTTGCCCCAACCAGAGCCACCTTCTGCCTCTCACCTTGTTGCATCCATTTGAATAGTCCATCTTTATTAGATAGGATTCTAAAACTGTATGTGAGAAGATACCTATGTTGGGAAATTATTATGCATTTACAATAAAATCGTTTTCTAGGGATCCTCTGTAACTTGGAAGTCTGTGTTTATGTTTTCTCCATTCTCTATTTTTAAGAAATATCAAGCATCTTTAAAAAAACAGTCTTCTGTACATGAAATCATATATGATATTCTCGGTAAACTGGAGAAGAAATTTGAGATGGCCATTCTGCAAGCACTGTTCAGCAAGATCATCATGGATAAATACCGTGATTTATATCGCATTTATAAAATATTCATCAAAGGTAATTATGTTTAGTACCTACATTTTGATGTCCAGAGCCAATTTATTCCCACAGGTATATATTGACTGTTTACCATGTGCCACCGACAGTGCTGGGCAGTGGGGATGTAGCAGTTAAGACAAATCATGAGTTTCTCAAAGCTTATTATATAATGGCTGGAATACAGACATCCACCTGCAGGTCTTCTTAACTAGGCATTTAGAGTCTACCAGACTTCCAGAACCATATGAACATCATATTTACTTAGAAGGACAAATGAGAGGAAACCCCAAATTCCAAATGGATGGCATTAGTTGTTCCTCTTTGCAGGGGTCCACACAGCAGTCCACCAAGTTGACTATAACCCTCCTCAAGTACTGGCATAGCTATGGGTGCAGGATCCACCCTGATGTACCTACACCATACCCAGGGGAGTCAATTTCTCAGTTAACAACACTGTAGTAATAACTTTCAGAGACCACACAAGGGATAGTTGAGTTACAAGAGTTACCACACTGAAAGAAGGCAAAAAGTGGCTTAGAGTTCACATCCTAGGCCACTTAAAATTTACCCACCTACTGTCACTGGTCAGTTTTAACTCAAAGCTTAGTGTTGGCCTACTAACTTAGAAGAAAGGCCACCTTCATCAAGTTTCCAGAGTAGTGAGCAAGAAAATTAACTCAAGTTGAAATTTGCTCTTGAAGAAGTTGAAATGTTTTTATTAACTCATTCTCCACAACAGGTGTGATCAACCGTCAAATAATCACAACACCGATTGCTATGCCAGAGATGGTTTTTAGTACTATATAATACTACTGGTTTGATTCTATACTTTTTCCCTGAGAGGCATAATTTTATATTTTTAAATAGGTTCTCAGTAAAGAAAGTATCCTTCAATAACCTTTACCTTACCTAGAAAATTTTTTTATTCTATATACTTTTGGTTTCAAAAAGGTCTCCAAATAATTCTGGAGAATTTAAAAGAAAAATTACATCAGATACTCCAGCAGCAAGCATAGAGCGTTAAAGGGTCCTATGTCTGCAGAACAAGGACAAATTAGATTAATCTCAGAGTGAGAAGCAGACTGTGTGAGTTTATTCTAAAGGGATAAGTATAAAAAAAGGATTTGGGAACAGCCTAGGTGCCTGACAGCAGATGAGTGGATCAGAAAACTGTGGTACATCTACGCAATGGAATTCTATGCTGCCATTAAAAAGAAGGAATTCTTACCATTTGCAGCAACCTGGATGGAACTGGAGAGCCTTATGCTAAGTGAAATAAGCCAGTCAATGAAGGAGAAACATCACATGATCTCACTCATTTGTGGATAATAAAGAATATTATAAACTGATGGACAAAAGGATAGATACAGAAGCAGTAAAGCATCAAACAGACTGTCCAATTTCAGCAGAAAGGTTAAGGAGAGGTGGGGTAGATAAGAGATCAACCAAAGGACTTATATGCATGCATATAAGCATAACCAATGAACACAAGACACTTGGGGTTGGGATATGCTTGGGAGTGGGAGGGGTGCAATGGGGAGATATGTGTACATGTAACACAATAAAAAAATATTTATAAATAAATAAATAAATAAATAAAGGATTTGGGGAGGTCTGGCTTCTAAAGTTAAATAACTCACTGTTATAGATCACACAGTAAAAAGATAGTACAGGCTTATAAGTACAGGTTTATTGCCCCAGGAGGTACCCTTGCTATCACCCCTAAGTTATATTCACTCTCTGCTTCCCTCAGTCTCCTCCCAGACTCCTTGCAGAGACCTACACCAAGTATTCCTTCATATGTTAGCTCAGTAACCCACGTGCAGGGGCACTGGGCTAGTACTGTGTTCTCCCTTCTTTGGCAGCCTTCGAAGATCTTGGTCCAGGCATCTTGGGTCCTCCGTCATTACCACAATATTCATGTCCTGCTTGCAGTTTCAAAGAGTATTCCTCTTTGTCCTGGGATCTGGGTACCCCAGAGAAGTATGTCCAGTTGTGCCCATGTTCTCTGACTTGTCTATTTGGGAAACAGTTATCCTCCCTGACTCAGTTAAGCCAAAAATTTCTCTTGTCCAGCCTCATTTTAAAGATTTGAAATTTTACCCTTTTATTCACATAAATCTCTATAGGGCCTTTGTTTTCCTCCCAAGGAAATCCCTCTGTTTTTCCTTATAGTTAGAACAGTTCAGCAAACTATTTTTTATTTTGACATATGCTTTTCTGGCCAGCTGAAACTTTTCACATGAGTAACAAGCTCATGATGCTGCCACACCTCCTTTATCTTGAAATTCAAGTGCCTCCTTTCTATGTGGGGAGTATAAGAGCTCCTTTGTTGGTTGTTCTTTTTTCTGACCCAGGAATGAAGGGGGGACATTATCTATAGGATTGGGACCCACTGATCACTGAGTGATCCAAGGAGTGGAAATTCCTAAGCATGTAATTTCAGATGACTCCCACTTCATGAAGATCTCTAATTGTCTTCTTCTCTTGTCCTCTCTTCAGAGATACCAGACATAAAATTCTTCCTAAAAAGCGATGGAGAAGAAAATGAAGAGAGGCCTAATAACCAACTAAGCCTGGAACAAGGTGATTGCAAACAGATAAAAACTTATTATCTTCTGCTAAGAGGAAAGGAGAATAGAAGTTTGGGAATCAGGGAAGACCTGTTGGAGAGCATGGAGAAGGCAAGGGGGTGGGGGGCTGTTTGTATGAGAATCTGACCAGAGGCTGATCCTAGAGGAGAAGCTATGACAAGAGACCATTGGCCCAATAACCACACAGTGGATCAGGAACCCATTGGATCAGGAGACCAGATTTAAAGATATGCTAACTTGAAAGTAATTGTGATTTAGAGAGACCCTGCAGAAAAAGATGAGTGTGACAGTGAAGGGCTAGGAACTGTGGGCCCAAGGTCAACATAACTGAGGAGATGCTGGGTAATAGGGAAGGGACTGAGTTAAATGTGGGGGATGCTATTCAAGAGCAGGGATATTCAAGGAGATCGGCAGTCATATAGGGAGAAGGAGAAGTGGTAAAATTTTCAAGAGAGGATGTGAGTATTTTAAGAGGGGAAATGAAAGGCATAAGAAAGGGTTAAATTACACAGTAACAACAACCACATTACTAAAAGCTCACTTATAAACCATTTACTCTGGCAGCTGTGGGCTTAGTGTTCATAGCTGCCTTTGTGGAGAAGTATCACTCTCTTTCCATTTGCAGAAAAGGAGACTAAAATCGCGAGAGACCCGCATATGTAGTTGGCCTTGGGTCAAATGATCAAGATGAATCTAGGCTTTCTGAACCCAGAGCCTGTGTGCTTAACCCTATACACACCCAGATATTCTCATGGGAAAGATAAAAACAGGAGTTAAAGAAGGGAAACCTGTGCAGAGAGAAAGATACAGAAAGAAGAATACAGGAGCTGGAGGAAACATAGGAGAAGGAGACACTGAAAAGGCCAACAAGACAGAGAAACCGACATGCATAGGGAGGATCTGGTGTGAAGGGGAATGGGACAGGGAGACATGATTTTGCAGGGAGTAAGGTGAATCCACCAGTCAGGACTATCCCTGGCAACAAAAACAAGTTCCCTAAGCCATTTCTGGTTACTGAGTGGCTCCTGAATGATCTCAGTGAGATGGCCTGACTGGTGACAGAGGGCAGCTGATGGCAAGAATTGGGTGGAATCCTCCAGATCTAGATGGGTTCCAGATCTAGATTAAGATACCTGGGGAAGGGGATCTTGAACTCCTAATTTATAAAGATTAAGATTAGGGGAGAATGACAGAGCCCATACTTCAATTTTTTTAAAATACACCTCTCATTTCTTCCCCCAGGAACTGGTGGTAATTCATATCCAAGACTGATGTGGTTAGGCCCAGATGCCTGTAATAACACTGGTTTGTATGGTGGGAGGTTTGATTCCTTTTAGTTCTAATTGCAGAGAATACTCAGTCTTTGCATTGGTAATTTCTCCAAGGATTTATAGATAACAGAATCTTTATTTTCCTGGTTGCCTGGGAGGGTTGCTCCTTTCATACTCCTGAAATGCACTGGCTGCCAGCTCCTGACAACCTGGGAATGGATGTGATGCCCATGCACCTGGCTTCACATTGTTCTGCCTCTGTCTTGCTTGAATCTTCCTGCAACCTTGCTTTGCTATCATGTCAGCAGTGGCCAGCACTGAAGCAAGGGTGTTGGGCTAGTGGTCCCTTACCTGCTGGGTCCCTCACACAGTACCATGGATGGCATGTGCTTCCAAGCCAACCCTCTGCCATCATCTCTGGGGCAGCAGGCCTAGAGATGCTCTAACAACACTATAGAAGTTATTATTATATAGATTGCAGTCGAGTGTATTATTTAAGAAAGGATTCCTAAATTAGTAATGCATTTTCATAATAGAAAAAACTCTTTCAGAATGATTTAGAAAGCACCATTATACTTTTATCAAATCATATTTTAAAAAAATAGCATTTAAGAATATAAATTACTCAACATACATCAATCTATATACTTAGCAGTTCATCTATCAGGGCAGATGATTGAAATAGGAAGAGTGAGAGGAGGAATGGTGATGAGTAATGAATAGAGAAGAGATTCAGAGTGTGTTTGTGTGCAGGGTGTGTGTGTGTGAGTGGTGGTGGTGGTGGGAGATAGGAAGGAATTATATTAACCTAAACTAGAGAACCAGTACATGGATTTGTGCACTAGGAGTGGAGAGGAAGGGTCCCTCAGCCCAGCCTTCTCCCTCTGGCAGTCTGGGATCCCTCAGGGGATGGAGATCTGGCCTAAGCTGGCAGTCAGACATCCTTCTCACAGTCCAGGGTTCTCTCAGTCCAGGACCACTCACTCTTTACCACCTGCCTGCAACAGACCCACCACTAGTGAGCCTGGCTCCTGGCTGAGTGGTGCTCCCCCTGCAGGAGTGCACTGACCACCAGCAGGAAGCTCCTGCATTGAATATCTGTCCCCTGGTGGTCAGTGCACATCATAGCAACTGGTCATTCTGCCATTTGGTCAATTTGCATATTAGGGTTTTATTATCCCATCTAATAAAAGTAATATGCAAATTGACTGTACCTCCGCTACACCCACAAGCCATGCCCACCAGCCACGCCCACCAACCAATCAGAGCAAGTATGCAAATTAAGCCAACCAAGATGGTCTCAGAGGGAGCAGGAGGGAGGCTTGAGTTGCCCCTGGCAATGGAGGAAGCCAAGCTTTCTGCACACCCTGGCCTCCACTGAAGGCAACAAAGTTTCAATGGCTATGTGAGCAGAAGGCTTGGCTCCGCTCCAGGCTACAAAATTTCAATTATAGAAGATAAATAAATCCCAGATACCAGGGCCTCTGTTTGGGTCTCCAGGGGGCATAGCCAGCCTGCAAACCACCACAGGCCCCTTGCCCAGGCCACCCATACCCCAAAGGAATACCCATCCTGATCCAGGACACCCTTCAGGGCAAACCAGCTGACCCCCACCCATGTACCAGGCCTCTATCCTATCTAATAGAAGAGTAATATGCAGATTGATCATCACTCCAACACACAAGATGACTGTCCCATGTAATCACAAGATCCTGCCCCCATGTGAACACAAGATGACCCGCAGGGGAGGGCAGTTGGTAGGGACCAGGCCTGCAAGGGAGGGCAACTGGGGGTGATCGAATCTGCAGGGGAGGGCATTTAAGGGTGACCAAGCTGGCAGAGGAGGGAAGTTGGAGGTGACTGGGCCTGCAGAGAAGGGCAGTTGGGGAAAACCCAGGCCCACAGGGGAGGGCAGTTAGGGGCAAACAGGTTGGGAGGGGAGCAGTTAGGCATCAATAAATCTGGCAGGGGAGTGGTTAGGGGGTGATCAGGCTGGCAGGCAGAAGCGGTTAGGGGCAATCAGGAAGTCAGGTAGGTGAGCAGTTGGGAGCCAGCAGTCCTGGATTGTGAGAGGGATGTCCAACTAGATCGGGCTTAAATTGGCAGTCAGACATCCCTCAAGGGGTCCCAGATTGGAGAGGGAGAAGGCTGGGCTGAAGGATATCTAATCCCATGCACAAATTTCATGTACTGGGCCTCTAGTATAGGATAATGCACAATAAACCACTAATAAATGTATTGAAAAGTCTGACTCAGATGACCAGCATAGGCTAGGGAAAAGCTATGCCTTATACCTCTTCCCCAAGAAGAAGCTCCAAGGAACGATGGATGTGGCACAAAACATGCACAAGGGTCTATGTTAAATTGTGGGAATTAAAATTTAAATCATCTTTACATAAAATGCTTTGCTTAGAAAAATAGCACAAAATGAAAAATCCAAGCTGCACTGTAAAAATCTGTACCTATTCATATACTAGTGAGGTTGGTGGGAACAGAGAAGGGTAAGGAGATAAAATAAAAAATGAACAGAGGAGGCTCACCATGGAGAAGAAGTACACTGGTCCTGGATGGTTTATTCAGGGATTTATTTCTTATGGGGTCCTGCTCTACTCTGCCCTCTATCTCTGGCCATAGACCCCTGCAGACATTCTTGCCAGCTCCCTTATTACTGCTTACTGTTAAGCTCCTAACCTGGGTGACACAGCAAGAGAGTGGACAGGGGGAGCAAGCGAGAAGCATGGTATTTCCCCATCACTGTCTTGAGCAGCAATTCTTGCAATAACTACATCTCCCAAAACTCTACATCCTACCAAGCAGCCTGGCCCTGGTCTGACTTGGCACATGAGCTCATCCTTGGTCTCTCCCTCCCATGCCTTCCTGTTGACTATTCTTCTATTTGGAATTGTCAGCTCTTCCACCAGATGTATAATTAATCGCCTTGATTAAATTCCTTCTGCCTCAACAGTGTAGAGAGCTTTGTATTTTCCTGTTAAACCCTGATTGATGCAAAAGGCAAATAAAATATCTATGAATCAAAACCTGGTCTAGGTACGGCCCTACCTGAATATGGACTCTCAGAGCTCTGCTGTGAAACACAACAGATAAATGTGAATGAAACAGGTACAACCACTGACAACAATAATGCACTAGAAAGTCAACAAGGAAATGAACAACATGCCCAAGAGTCTGAGCACGAAGGTAAGATTGAGTACCTGGGCTTGATGAGTGGTGAAGGGGAACTGGCAAATAGAGGGATTGGTGTGTATAAAGTCACTAGGGCAGAACTTTGATAATGATGGGAATGATTAAATGGAGAAACTAAAAAAAAATTGACTAGAAGAGGCATTCACAGGTCACAGACATTATTAAGAAACAGTAAAATAAGAGAAAGTAAGAAACATAGCAGAGAATGAATAAACTGAAAAATTAGGTGGAATAAAAAGGCCATGTCTTGGGGGAGGCAGGCAGAACTTGGGACATATGTAAGGAGGAGCTCATTCTCCTGCCCTACACACCTACAGTGCTTCACCCTAGATCAATGGTTCTCAACCTTCCCAATGCCATGACCCTTTAATACAGTTCCTCATGTTGTGGTGACCCCCAACCATAAAATTATTTTCGTTGTTATTTCATAACTGTAATTTTGCTAATGTTAAGAATCGTGTAAATATGATATGCAGGATATCTTAGGCAACCCTTGTGAAAGGTTCATTCAACCCCCCAAGGGGTCACAACCCACAGGTTGAGAACTACTGCCCTAAACCCTACAGGGCTTGAGTGGGCAATCCTATATAATAAAAGCCTAATTCACGTGTAATATGCTAATGATATGCTAAGGCCATTCAACTGCTCATTATGATGTGCATTGACCACCAGGGGGTAGATGCTCTGACTAGTAAGTTAGCTTGCTGCTGGAGTCCAGGTGATCAGGACTGAGCTAGATGGCTCAGACACACCCTGGAACCCTCCCATGATCCCTCCCCAGCTGGTCAATCTCCTACAGGGGTCCCTCGGCCTGGCCTGGCCTGAACCCGCTCCCAATCCAGAACCCCTTGAGGAATGTAAGAGAGCCAGTTTCAGCCTGATCCCACAGGCCAGGCCGAGGGACCCCACTGGTGCACAATTTCCTGCACTGGGCCTCTAGTGATAGAATAATGTAGAGAAAAATAAGTATGAAGAGAGAAAGCTACAGAGGGAAATGTAAATCAATAAATAGAGAGAATGGGGAGATATACAAAGAGAATTATGTTGAGAATGAGGAAAGAATAATGGATGGAGAACTGGTAGAGAGTGGGGCAGGTAGAGAGAGAGAGGATGAGCATTGTTTGAGAAGTCACCACAAAGAAGGCACAAAGGAGTGTTCCTAACCCCATTAAGAAGGTAAGGTGTCCACAAAATAAAAATGGCTCTGGAACCCAGTCAGATAAATATAGGCCTCTCCCCAGGAAAGTGCAAATAAAAACCCACAGTTAAAAGAGACACAAAGAGCCAAAACCGGTGTGGCTCTGTGGATAGAGCGTCAGCCTGCAGACTGAAAGGTCCTGGGTTCGATTCTGGTCAGAGGCATGTATCTTGGTTGTGGGCACATCCCCAGTAAGGGGTATGCAGGAGGCGGCTGATTGATGTTTCTCTTATCGATGTTTCTAACTCTCTATCCCTCTCCCTTCCTCTCTGTAAAAAAATCAATAAAATATGTTTAAAAAGAGAGAGAGAGACAAAAGAAAGGACAGAGTTGAGCAGCTACCCCACTGTGGGAACCAAGTCAATAACTGCTCTGTACACCTGGTGAATACAAAGAAGGAAAAGCCATTTATTAATTCAGGAGTTGAATGGGCAGCCCAAGCAAGGAATGACTATAACCAGGTATCTGACATAATAGATAAGGCTGACTGAAAGAATGTGTGATATGAATCCCAGTCCCTGGCAAGGATCTGGAACGTGTCATCAGGGCCCATGTAGACAGTCCTGGTGGCCTTCATTAGAGGTAGAAAGGGGAGGGAACAGGTGCCTTAAGCAGTGTGTTCAGCAGAAAAATGTCCCCAGTAACTGGAAAAATACACAAACACAGAAATAGTTGATTTAAGCATTGATGTGAGAAAGACTATATCTATGCAAGAGAGGAAAGTGATGGGTGTAGGAGTCAAAGAAAAATGAAAAGCCAAGACATTCATTAGAGGAGAGAAAAATAAATAATGCAGAGGATGAGAGTTATAAAGTGATACCATAATTAGTGAAAATTATTCGAGCCAATAGAAAAGTGAAGAAATTAAATGAGAATGAAAGAAGAGGTAGAGAGTGGGGCAGGTAAAGAGTAGATTGTGGATTGGAAGAAGACTGAGGATGGAGGTAGGAGACAGATTGAGTGTGGGGGTAAGAAAAGTGCTGCAGGATGGACCAACCTGCCTCTGTGCATGAATTTCACCACCTTCTAGATAGGACCTGAAGCAAACTGCAGGTCACACATAACAGGCACAGACCCGGGGGACCTGAGTGAACTTAGCTCCCATGAAGAAGTTTCCACTTAGTGTTCGTCATGACCCCACCCTGAGACACTAGTGTTTTTTCCTCCTTTGTGCAGAAATTAACAGTGAGGACTCCAGAGAATACAGTGATAGAGGTGAGCCTCCTGAAGCTTCCACCTCAGTATTGAAATGGGAGCCAGGTAAGAAGGTGGGAGCTCAGAGCTTGAGGTGCAGGAACCCCAATTAAGAGGCACTATTTCCTAAGGCATCAATTCTGAGTTCTTCCTATCCCACGTACCCAGTTTACCCTCGAATCCCATTCTCTGTGTTTATTTTACTTGATCTTTTGGGATGTGCAAGATAATAAGAACTCATTATATTTTTTAAACATGAGGACTATTAATTCCTATGTCTTTTAATCAACCTATGCACCCATCTATTGATTATATAGTAGCAGTCCTAGATTACAAGTATCCAGCATCAAAATTTAGAGCTTTGTTTTCCTCGTGAATCTTTTTCAGTACTGGGGACAGTTACTGGGAACACAC
The DNA here is from genome assembly GCA_004026805.1 of Lasiurus borealis. Taxonomy (NCBI): domain Eukaryota; kingdom Metazoa; phylum Chordata; class Mammalia; order Chiroptera; family Vespertilionidae; genus Lasiurus; species Lasiurus borealis. The sequence goes on along the minus strand of PVJN01009557.1, from coordinate 47,701 downwards.
TGCTTTGTTTTCCTCATGAATCTTTTTCTGAGTATCCTCTGTATGTCGTCATTCTATTACTTCTAGGATACTGTTTACCTGAAAATAAAATGCTTTACAAAGTGAGAGGCAACAAGCACTTATTTGAGGTCAAAGGATTCAGAAAAGCACTTATTTAAGTAGAAGCATAAATAGTGTCCAATGAGAAGACAAAAGTCTAGGGATATTTATGAGAAAAAGAAGGGGAATATTTACATCAATATAAGGAAAGCATTTCTATTTGTGAAGATGAGCTAACGTAGTGATGCTAATTATAAGCAAGTTTTTAATTTTCAGTCTGGTAGTCATCAGTCCCAAAGTCATATCTGCTTTCTTTTTATTCTTGAAAACAGTTCTTTGAGAACACAATGTTGCTTTAAGTCCAGTGCCAAAGTTATTTTGCCTTGTTTTAACAGTGCAAATGTTTGAAGCAGAAGACATGCAATGCAGTTATTCTGACATGGCAGTTCTGGCTCCATTTTAAAGTGGCTCCATTCTATCTAATAAAAGGGTGATATGCAAATTAACCATCACTCCATCACAAAGATGGCAGTGCCCATAGTCACAAGATGGCGACACCCAGGCCCCTCAGCCTCACAATTCTGGGGGACAGGGCAGGGGGGAGAGGGGCTGTTGCTGAGAGCAGGCAGTGTGAGCAGCCTGGCAGAATGCTTGCTTCGTCTCCATGGTGCTAGAGAGTCTCTGGGGAGCAGGTGTGGAGCAGGATGCTTGCTTTGTTGCTGCAGTGATTCCACGAGCGTGGAGGGCCTCTAGGGGATACGGGGGGAGGGGAAGTGCCCACAGTCTCCATGGCTAAGTGCAGGCCCTGAAGAGGAAATAATGGCCCGCCTCCATGGAAGCAGCATGGCTCCCGGAGGTGCACTGCGGTTCCCACAGGCTCCCATGGAAGCGGTGAGTGGCCTACTGCACACAGTATCACACAATGGGCTACTAGTTTATATATAATTTTACAAATTTTACCTTTTGATCAAGAGCTTTCCTTGAGAGCATAACTGATTAATCATCAGAAAGCAGCCCTGATCGCCTGGCTGATGGGGCTCAATGGTTGAGGGTCTATCTATGAACTAGGAGGTCATGGTTGGATTCCCCATCAGGGCACATGCCTGAATTGCCAACTTACTTCCCAGTGAGGCATACAGGGGGCAGCCAATCTGTGATTCTCTCTCATCGCTGATATTTCCATCTCTCTTCCTCTCTCTTCCTCTCTGAAATCAATAAAAATATATTTTAAAGAAAATAAAAGAAAGCAGCACTGGTCAGTTATTAAAAGTATCATTGGTTCTCCATTGTCAGATGGCTCAGTTTAGGAATGTCATGCCATTGTTGGTCCCTCATCACCAGGAAGGTTCATTCCCAGTATTGCACGTCATGTAGGAAGAAGAGTGGTTTTCTCTTTCCTTAGGAGCCTTAGGCCACATTGGAGCAATAAGAACACAGAACAGAGAAAGGGTTTCCTGTCATGTTTGTTTAAGGGAAAACATCTGTAGTCCCTTGAGGTTTCTCATATGAGGTCTCAAAGGCCTTAGTGATCATTTTAAAAATGTTGAGCAACCACTATTAGAGTAACATCTTTATAATACTGAGCCACGGGCAGTCACATGAAAATCTAGTTTAATTTTTACTTTATCAAAAATGTTTTATTCAATTATAACAGGAGGTATTAGCAATAGAGCAAATCCCACCTTGTTCAGGAAAGATTTGGTCAAGAGCAATTCTGTTGTCTAATGTAATGCATGCAAGGAAATGTAAACATTTTTCTGATTGTCTGTCATTGCAATTCCTACACAAGGGGAAAAAGTATTCTTTCAAGTCTTTACTTGGTCTGATATCACCAGGAATTCACACACTCAACTATATGTGTAACCAGTTGTATGTTTTGACCTGTGAAGTAGGTTTAAAGATGATGTCCAATGTTATCTTTCCAGTCAGAAATTAAGGATAAAAGGACACATTAACTGTTATTGTGAGTGCTTTGACTCTTATATTATTTGTGAGGTAAGAAATAACTAAATATGGAAAAAAGGAAATATGAGGGTATAGATTGTATAGATCTGGCCCAGAATATTGGGTTAGTTGTCCACAATAGATGTCATCTGCTTTACTTTCTAGTAATTTTAAATTTTGTTCTTCTGTTATTTCAACAGTCCAGGTAAGTACTGAACTGTTGAAATGAATCTTTTTTTAAATGAATATTTTTGAAGTTGAAGCATCTTTGTAGGAAATATTTTTTTAATATTTTTATTGATTCTAAAGAGAAATGAAGAAGGAGAGAGAGACAGAAGCATCAATGATGAGAGAAAGTCATTGATTAGCTGCCTGCTGCATACTCCACACAGGAGATCAAGCCCACAACCCAGGCATGTGCCCCAACCCTGGTTTATGGGTCTACTCTTAACCACTGAGCCAAGCTGACTGGGCTGTAGGAAACATTTTTGTAAAGTTATCAGAATCAAAGGATAACTGTCTGTGCATGACATTTAGAAATGCCTGGAAATAAGAAGTGTTTCTGCATCATTTGTTCATCATAAGGTGTGCCAAGAGGCTAAGAGGCAGGAACTGAAAGCAGCCAAGCATCTGACATAATGGGCAAAGTTAACCAAGGTCTTGGGGTGGAGATGATTTAGCAGTTACCATAGATGATTGGTATGTCAGTGATGGGTGATCAAGAATCAAGAATATCAGGCAGCTCACCAGCTGGTTATGGGTCAGTTATGAAGTTGAGCATCGCAGGACTTGGGCAGCAGAATGTCAGAAGTCTAAAGTGAGAGCTCCGTTTCTGTTGCACTTGACTCTGAGCACAATGACAAAAAAAAATGAGTCCAAGAGAATTAAAATGACATAAGGTATATACCTCTATGTGCTGCCTCTCACAACCACACCAAACCTACAATTAAAAGACAAAACTCAACGGGAAAGCTGGCCAAGTGGAAGTTCTACAACTAGAAGGAAAGAAAAAAGTGCATTGAGACCTGGTAGGACAGGCAGGGGCTCAGAAAGGCAGAGGTACAAAGTTACGCATACGAATCGGGCTGGGGTGCTCTGTTTTTTTCAATTGGGAGGAAAATACAAGTTCCTGACTCTCTGAACTCCAGTTTCCAGTGAGATTCTGGGGACCCAGACTCATAACAGGGAGAAACTGGACTTTCAGACATTGGATGGGAAAGAGAGGGTGGCCTTCTTTCATAGGTGCATACAGGAATCATTGTTTACTGTGCTGAGGCTCAGAGCACAGGACACAGGACAAGGACACATAGGGGACATGACGAGGCAGAGAGTGCTGACTGGAGGCCAGCACTGTTTGCCAATCTACCCAGCTGTGTGGCGGCTTTTGCATATGAATGGCCTGCCCTCTCACAGCTTAACCTAACAAATTGCAAATGGGTCAGACAACTCCAAAACTTCCAAACTCCAAGCAAAGAGGAGAAATCTGCAGGTCTCCCTGTAGCTTCTGCTGGGTGGCCTCACACACACTAACTGACTTGCACCTCCTTGAAGATCCAGGAACCAGTGTACCAAGAGGTCAGTGTGAGATGACATCAGATTTCAACTCCTTATATCCATAAGTGACACACTCAAGAGGCAGACTCGGTGAGCACCAAAGCCTCACTGAAGCAAGTCCTGCCCTATGGGGGTGTCTCCTGCACAGCAGTTCTTCCATTAATAGACACAGCTAATCCTCACAGTCATTTGTCTGTGTACCAATAGCAATCAAGGCTTACCTACAACAAGACTGTGTATCCAGCCCACAAAGGGGTGCACCAATAGTGTCCACCTCAGGTGAATGGGGAGGCGGAGCTACTGGACCATAAAAGACAACTAGCACACAAAGCCACTCCATCAACACAGGGAAGTAGCCAAAATGCAGAGACAAAGAAACATGTCACGAATGAAAGAAATGGAGGAAAGCAAACTACTGGACATAGAGTTCAAAACCACATTTATAAGGTTACTCAAGAACTTTCTACAAATCACAGAGAAACTTAGTGAGACTTCTGGAAACATAGTAAGACTGTCAAGGATCTTAATGAGAATGCCAAAAAAATGGAAAAGAACCAGTCAGAAATTAAGCATACACTATCTGAAATAAAGAATAATATACATAAATACAACAGCAGACTAGAAGACCCCAAGAATCAAACCAAAGACCTGAAATATGAGGAAGCAAAAAACACCCAATCAGAAAAACAAAAAGAAAAGAGTCCAAAAATGTGAAGAAAGTATAAGGAGCCTCTGGGACAACTTCAAGCGTACCAACATCAGAATTATGGGGGTTCCAGAAGAAGAGAGAGAGAGCAAGATACTGAAAACCTATTTGAAGAAATAATGACTAAAAACTTTCCCTACCTGGTGAAAGAAATAGACTTACAAGTCCAGGAAGCACACAGAACCCCAAACAAAAGGAATCCAAAGAGGACCATACCGAGACACATCATAATTAAAATGCCAAGGGCAAAAGACAAAGAGAGAATATTGAAAGCAGCAAGAGAAAAACAGTTCATTACCTATAAGAGAGCACCCATACTATTGTCAGCTGATTTCTCACCAGAAACTATGCAGGCCAGAAGGGAGTGGCAGGAAATATTCAAAGTGATGAATAGCAAGAACCTACAACCAAGAGTGTTCTACCCAGCAAAGCCATCTTTCAGAATTGAAGGTCAGATAATGAGCTTCACAGACAAGAAAAAGCTAAAGGAATTCATCACCACCAAACCAGGATTATGTGAAATGCTGAAGGGTATTCTTTAAGAAGAGGAAGAAGAAGAAAAAGGTGAAGATAAAAATTATGAACAACAAAGTAATAACAAATACATACTATCAACAAGTGAATCTAAAAATCAAGTGAATAAAAAATCAGATGAACAGAATAAACTGATGAATATAATAGAATTAGTGGCATAGAAAGGGGATGGACTGACAATTCTCAGGGGGAAGGGGGTGTGAGGGGTGCAGGAAGAGATTGGACAAAAATCTTACACCAATACATGAGGACAGTGGCGGGGGGGGGGAAGGGTATGGGGTGGGGGTGGGAAATCAGGCAGAGGGGAGCTATGGAGGGGGGAGAAAGAAGAACATCTGTAAATAAACTAAACAATAAAGATTTACTTTAAAAAATAAAGTAATTATTAATTTAAAAAAAAATGAGTCCAGTTCATGGCAAAATTCCATTCTTTTTGCTTGACCTGATTCTTTTGGGACTAGCAGGAAAGCAAGATATCCTTATAAAGTCATGATTAACATGGCCCTGTTGACTGTCATGGGAGATGTAGTAGAAATACACTCCTAAAATGGAAGTATCTAGCTTACTACATCACTGAATTAATCATTCATAACAATCACTGTAATAATAAAAATTAATAAAGTCTTGATTTTGTACAGTGATATCCACCATATCCTGTGGAACCCATGGAAGCCAAGTATTCTTTTGCTTTTCTATAAGAGTGTCATTTTGTCACAATCCTAGCAAGGCCTCAAAAGATAACTGATTCTACCACTAAACTGTTAGGAAAAACATCAAATCAACTGTTCTTAACCCAGCACATTTTTTTAAAAATATATTTCTCACTAATTTCAGAAAGGAAGGGAGAGAGAGAGAGAGAAGCATCAATGATGAAAGAGAATCATGGATTGACTGCCTCTTGCACATCCCTTGCTAGGGATCAGCCTGTAACCCAGGCATGCAACCTGACCTACAATTGAACTATTACATATGTCAACACTCAAACATTAAGCCACACCAGCTAGGCAACCCAGCACATACTTTTTATGTGTGTCTGTCCTCTAGAATGTCACAGGTTTATACAGTGATGTCACACAAACTTTTGCACAAACCTCCTCATAAAAACCTTAAGGATATGAGACCTACTCCTACCTCTGAGTACAAAGGTGTTTAAGAGTATTTTTCAAAATGTTATTGAGAAATAAAAGAAGACCCAGTGCCAATTCTGAAGTCCTACTTCTCAATGTAGTAGGTTTGTGGTTACTTTAGAAGAAAGAAACAATAAATCAAACACCTTTATAAACTCAAGCCCTCTGCAGTATGAACCATGCTAAAATTTGTAACTTTTTTTTTAATTCTCACTGGAGGATATTTCTTCCATTGATCTCTAGAGAGAGTGAAAGGTAAGGGGGGAGGGATGTTGAGGAAGGATAAGAGAGGGGAAAAAAAGAAAGAAAGAAACATTGCCATCAACTAGTTGTCTCCTCAGTTTGCCCCACCTGGGATCTGGGATGGAACCTGCAATTGAGGTACATGCTCTTGACCAGGAATTGAACCAGCGATCCTTTGGTCGGGGGTTGATGCCTTAATCATGGCAAGGGCAAATTTGTACATTTTATTTAATCATTTCCATTTTCTCACCACCACCTGTTTAGGTACTGTGGATTTTGGAAACGACTCCATTTCAGAAAAACCCAAGAAGAAAAGAAGTAAGAATAAGATTTTATTTGCTTTTGATGTGAGAAATAATTTTATAATGCCAGTATTTCATGATCTTTATTGTTATTTACAATATTGCGGTATGTAGAACAATGGCTCCTCAAAGATGTCCATGTCTTAATTCCTGAAACCTGTAATCTGTTCTCTTACGTAGCAAGTGGATTTGCAGATTTAATTGAAGTGGGAGATTATCCTGGATTATCAAGGTGACCCCAGTCCTAAAAAAAAATGGAGAATCTTTCTTTGGTGTGGAGAGAGGAAGAAGAAGGGTCAGAGAGACACAATATTGTGGCTTTGAAGATGGAAGAAGGGCCCTAGCTGGGTTAGGTCAGTGGATAGAGTGTCAGCCTGTAGATTAAGGGCCCCAGTTCAATTCCAGTCAAAGGCACATGCCCAGGTTTATGGGCTTGATCCCCAGTGAGGGGCGTGCAAGAGGCATCCAATCAATGATTCTCTCTCATCATTGATGTTTCTCTCTTTCACCCTCTCCCTTCCTCTCTGAAATCAATAATAGATTTTTTTAAAAAGATGGAGGAAGGGAATAGGGAATGTGAGTGATCTTAAGAATCTGTAATTCACACAGCATTCACCTCCTTGTGTATGATGTGAGATAGTAATTATAAGAAATTACCTCAACACTTTTTTTTTCATGAATTGAAATGCCCTTTCATGTGACTTTCCCTGTACACATGGACCTGTGAATAAAATTCTACTCTGAAAAACTAGTCTGTTTATAATTCAGTACAAAATTGGTTGTATTACAAAGGTTTAAAATAAAATTTGCTTTTCCTACTCACTATAGTTTCTGTTGCAAAAAAAAAGTGGGGAGATACATTGAGGAGAAATAGAAAAGACAAAGATTTCAGAAGTTCAGTGATGTTGAACCTCTGTGTTTAGAATCTAATCAAGATTTTCTCCTAAAATCTAATTCCTTTTGGAATTTGAAAGTACAATGAATTTAAAGATTATCTCAGATAGAATGAAAACATTTTTAAAGGAGTATGACCTATGCATTTATTCGTCACCTTTTTTGTTCTTCAACAAAATTTTATAGTTTTCTTCCTATAGAGTGTGCATGTTTTTAATTTTCCTGTCAGATTTGCTGAGATATAATTTATATACAATAGATTTCATCATTTTAAAGGTTTAATTGAATATGTTTTAACACATGTGGATAGTCATGTAAACGACCATGATCATGACATAGAACATTTCCATCATCCACAAATATCCACTTGTGTCCCTCTTTGCACCCCCTGATCTTGAAATAGTGGACCTTTTTTATCAATGTATTTTTCTCCCTGGAATTTCATATACATGAATTTGTACAATATATAGTTTATTTATGTCTGTACTTTTTTCACTAAGCATAATGCTATTGAGACATATTGATATTACTGTGTGTATCAGCAGTTACTCCATTTCTATTGCTGAGAAGTATCCCTTGTATGAATAAGAAATTTATTTATCTATTCATCTGTTCATAGGCATTGAGCTATTTCCAGTTTGGGGAAAAAATGATGAGGAGCATTTTCATACAAATATTTGTATAGACATATTTTTAATTTTTTAAGTTTTCTTGGATAAATACCTTAAAAAAGTACTACTAAGTCATATTAATTGAACATAAGTGCATGTTCGATGCTTTGTGAATCTGTCAAAGTATTTTTCAAAGTGCTTATACCCTTTCAAATATCCACTAGAAATGTTTGAAAGTTGCAGTTTCTCTGCATACTCACCAGTACTAGGTATTGTTAGTTTTGTTTTTTTAACTGTACCTATTTTTAGTAGGCATATAGTGATTTTTCTTGTAATTCTAATTTGTATTTCCTAATAATTAATGGTACTGGGCATCTTTTTATTTGCCATTATCCACAGATCCTACTTGGTGAAGTATCTATTGAAATCTTTTTCCCTTATTTAATTGAGCTATCTCTTTTTTTATTTTGGTGAAAGAGTTATTTATATGTCCTGGATTCAAATCCTTTGTTCGTTATGTTTTTACAGTCTGAAAAATCTGACCTTTTCACTTTTTTGACACTATCTTTTGAAAAACAGAATTTTTAACATTTGAATGAAGTCTAATTTAACAATTTTTTCCTTTTATAATCTGTGATTTGGGGTTCTATTTAAGAACTCTTTACCTAATTTGAGATCATGTTTTCTTCAGGAAGTTTTATGTCTTAGTGTTTACATTTCGCTCTATGATCCAGTTTAAGTTAATTTTTGTATATGATGTTAAGCTAAGAATTTTTTTTTTATGCCATAGGGATATTCAATTGTTACTGCAGTATTTTTTTTTAAGACTGTCCTTTCTACATTGGATTAATTTGCTTTCATATCCATTTGAAAATGAATTAGCCCTATAACTTTGAGTGTATTTCTGAAATTCTTTTTCTGTTCCATTTAACTATATGTCTACTATTATGTCAGGATCTTAATTACTGTAACTTTACAATGAGTCCTGAAGTCAGGCAGTAAGGCCTACAGTTGGTTTCTCTTTTTCAAAATGCTTTTAGCTCTCTTAGGCCCTGTGCATTTGGAAGCTTCTTCCATCTTTAATTTTAGTCACTTTTTAAAAATTGGTTTCAGAGAGGAAGGGAGAAGGAGAGAGAGATAGAAACATCAATGATGAGAGAGAATCACTGATTGGCTGCCTCCTGCACACCCTTACTGGGGATTGAGCCTACAACCCAGGCACATGCCCTTGACTGAAATTGAACCTGGAACCTTTCAGTTCACAAACCAATACTCTATCCACTGAGCCAAACTGGCTAGGGCCATTTAACCACTTTAAGATCACATCACTTTCCAAGGTGCCTGCTGAGCTCCACCATGTGGCTAGAAGATAAATGGAGAAAAGCAAAATATATCTTCCTGCAGAATGCTATCCCTTTTTGTGAGGTTTTCCTAGAGTTTCCCTCATCCCACAACAATAGTTTGCTCTTATCTTACTCAAGAAATCTTAAGCTGGTGCTCCTGCCAACTATTAGGGAAGTTATGAACTATGGTGTTTTGTCTACACTCTGACATCTCTGAGAATGCAGATATTCTGTTAGTAAATTAAGAATTAAAATGGGTATCTGGAACATGACTTGAAGAATTTATTTCAGTAACTCTTTAAAATGTGTTAAAAGTTCCTTTGGGATCTGTGTGGCCAATATTTGTAATGTTCTAGGTCACTTTAAAATATGTACATTTGAACTCCTTGCTGGGTTCCAGCTTCTCCCTTTATATGTGCTCTTTATCAAGCATACTGTTTAAATTTACTGGATCAATGGTAAATTAGATTGTATTTGCTCTATCATGTTGTATAGAGATGTATTGAGTTTTCCAACTGATTTTATTTGTCAACTCCTCCATGTTCTGTTGTTTTACAATAAAATTTTGACACCATTTATTATTATTCTAACTTAAATACCTTCTTATTTTATAGTTCCCCTTTATCCTTATTAATGCTTTTTGCCTTCAACTATTTTTTCAGGATGCTAATATTGCTACATTAATTTCTATATTTTTTACCCCTTTTAAAGCCCCCCTATGCAGCTTTGTTTTATGTCTCTTGTAAAGACACAGTTTTTTGTAATTTTCTCAATCCTCATCTTTTAATAGCTATGTTTTATTTGGTGCTTTCATTGTGATCCCTGATATATGTAGACTTATACATCTATATTATTGCTAACCATTATTTTTGTTTGTTTCTGTGTCTCTTTTCTACTTTCTGAATGATTGAGGAGAATTCTATATCCTACCTTTTTTCTCCACTAGTTTGGAAACTAGAGGTAAATTTTTCTATAATTTCTTTAACCATGCCTTAATCTCAACAGATGACAAAAATCTTATCATGGATTCCCTGAAATTCAACATCCTATCTCTGTCATTTAGCTATTGTATGTTAATATTTTGTTACTAAATTTCTTCTCATTATAAATTTTGAAACATAGTCATTTACTTAAATTTTTTAATCATTTTACGCACTAGCCATTGTTTCTTTCTTTGGTTTCAACTTTGGTCTAGCTGAATAAATCCTTGGTTCTTATAGTGAGGGTGTTTAAGTGTTATATATTCAAATTTGCCTTTATCTTGAAAGAATTTTTTTATTGGTTTTTCTATAGAGAGAGGAAGATAGTTAGATGATAGATAGATGTGGATAGATAGATGTAGATGACACAGAGAGAGAGAGAGGGAGAGAGAGAGGGAATAGATAGAAATTCATGTGGAAGAGAAACATTGAAATATCGATCATTTACCTCTTGTATGGGCGCCAACTGACTAGGGACCAAACCAGCAATGTAGTTATGTGCCCTGACCAGGAATCAAACACACAGCCTTTCTGTGCAAGGGCCAGCACTCCAACCAAATGAACCACACCATACAGAAATAATTTTTTTGCCAAGATTAAAAATTCTAGGTCAATGTTTAGTTAGTTCTCTTCAATATACTAATACTATAGGCCCAGTGCATAAAATTCGTTCATGGGAGAAGGACCCTTCAGGATGCTAATTAGCAGCCTGCATCCTCTTCTATCTGGAACCCCTCAGGTAATGTCCGACTGCCAGTTTAAGCCCAATCCCACAGGGATCCCACAAGTATCGGGCCTAAACTGGCAGTTGGACATCCCTCTTGCAATCTGGGACCACTGGCTCCTAGCCACTCACCTGCTTGCTTGCCTGATCGCCCCTAACCACTCTGCATGCCAGCCTCATTGCCCCCAACTGTCCCCACTTCCAGCCTGATCACCCCTAAAATCCCCCCATGAGCCTGCTCATCCCCAACTGCCCCCCTACCAGCCTGCTTGCCCCCAACTTCCCCCCACTGCAGACCCAAACACCCCCAACTGCCTTCCC
>PVJN01009557.1:0-36279 GCA_004026805.1 Lasiurus borealis | reverse complement strand
CCCTCTATTGTGTTGCCGATGAATATTCTTATTGTATTTTAACTGTCATTTTTTGGTTAATAAGCTATTTTTCTTGCCAAAATATCCTTTTCAATCTTTGAGTTATGAAAACTTTAAGGCTACTGAAAAGTTAAATAATTTTACAGTAAATATAGACTCACAATTAGCATGTATTGTGCTTGCTTTATCTCACTTCTGTCCATCTATCCATTTCCCTATTCATCCACTAACCGTCCTCAACTTTAAAACATTTTAAAGTTGCTGACAATAATACACTTCTTCCCAAACACTTTAGCATACATATCATTAACTAGATTCAATATTTGTTTGTATTTCTTTTTCTTCTGAGGTAATATTTACAATGAGATGTACAATACTAAATATATCATTCTATGGATTCTGATTAAAATATTCTCTTACAAAATCCTAATCATTATCATGAGACAGAATATGACCATCACCCTAGAACTTAAACAGCTCTCCTCTGTGGAGGACACTTTACTATTCTGGGATAATTAAGTGGGAGATGCTTTCTATTTTATACTTGTCAGAAAACAAATTTGCCCTCTGACTTGGGGAGCTACATTAACTCTAGTTTCCAAAAGTCATTGCTATTCACACATCCTTGAAAAGACACTCTGGGCATGTGGCATTCTATAGAGAATTGTGTCCCAACAAATTCATCTCTCAAAGCACACCTGGCTATTTCCCTGAGGATACCACTCCATCAGCCAAGATGAACCTGACTCCTGGAGTCTAGTAGCATATTCATTCAAATTGTTTCCTTCAGAATTTAACACATTTTCTAAACCACATTTTTAGGTCTCCTACAACCACCTCTATAGTGCATGTCACCATGATTGCATAAGGGAGGCAAATGAATGCCTGGCTTTCATACAAGAAATGCAATCCTGAGGACACACATGGTGATCCTAAAAAAGAGGCACTTATAAATTGTTCAAGTTCCTAAGGGGAGTATATCAGCCATGGGTAGGGTTGGGTCCCTGATCACCTGTAACTTTGAAGTCTTCTGCTCTGTTCATTGTTTATGGTGGTTTTTTTTTTTAAGGAGATGGGGGCAAGACAGTCCATCCAAACTGTTCTGTTTCTCCATGATGTCTCCTGCAACCCTTCATCCAATAGTTGAGAATCAGTGAGGGGACCATGTCCAGAAATGTTCTGCCTGGGAGATGCTGATGCTGGCAGCAGCTCCTGATTCATCACATCTGATGTAGAATGGCAGACTCAGCATCTATATATCTGTGTGAAAGAGCTAGACAAGAGTGATTTCCTTCAGGACAGTCTTGAAAGACAAATATGTTTAATGCTCTTCCACCTCCCATATCTCCTATGTCAGCAGTTCTCAACCTGTGGGTTGTGACCCCTTCGGGGGTCAAATAACCCTTTCACAGGGGTCGCCTAAGACATCCTGCATATCAGATATTTACATTATGATTCATAACAGTAGCAAAATTATAATTATGAAGTAGCAATAAAAATAATTTTATGGTTGGGGGTTACCACAACATGAGAAACTGTATTAAAGGGTTGCAGCATTAGGGAGGTTGAGAACCACTGTCCTAGGTGTTTCCTCCTCAGGTGCCTGGGTCTTTTTGCTCTTCCTTCACTACCAAAAATATTGGGGGGGTGGAGAGGAGAAAAAATATATTATGTGCCATTCCATCGGTTATAACTTTATCTCTTCATCTTTCATTCCTTTAATCTCCTATTGTCACTCACATTTTTTTATCCAGAAGTGTCAGATACAAGCAGGGCAAAGACATTTCCAAAAAACATAACCAAAATTATATCCAGAATCTCTAAGCATTCTGAAGAGTGGGGAAGAACAATGCATCCTCTCCAGCAATGGTCAGAACAGAATCCAGATTTTCACAATTGGTCTATATAATGCCATTAATACCCCATCACTTTTGTCCTGATCACAATGCAGGAAGGAGCTATCCCTTTCTGCCTAATTAGGGATAGCTTTCTTCAGTGACAAAAGACCCATAATAGAGAAGTGTGTGGACAGGAGGAGATGAGGTCATACATGATCAGAGCATTGTGTGTAGCTTTTATAAAGGGTACAACCATTATTAGACTATAATGGTCCAACCAGTCATGCAATTTGCAGATTGTTCTTGAGCTTCCTCAGCTCCTCTTTTAGCTTTGAGAAAGTTAATGTGGATGACAAATGAGGCAAACTAGGTAACACAAATAGCAGGTAGACACTATCTTCAGGGTTCACTCATCATTATCCTCTCCCTGAGTCAGAGCTCAAATCGGGAGATACAAATATAGTCTCTAATTTTGTCTCCAGCTACCCAACTGCACTGGAACAGCATAGATGGAGATCTTCCTTCGGAACATGACAGCAGCTGTATGTTTCATTGTCATGGAAGAATTAGGGGAGGGAGTGACTGCATTGAGATTTACCAAAATTTTATAGAAGGCTGATGTCTCTGCTCGGGCATTTTGATTGTGTGAGATTTGAGAGGCGAGAGGAAGGTAGGCATTCTGTTGTTATGAATCAAAATGCCGCTGGAAGAAGACTTTGAAACTCTGGAGATTTGTGGGATAAAGTTTCCTAAGTACTCCTATTCTATTCTTTATAGAAACAACCTCAACATGGGAGCGAGTTATACTTGTGCAGTTGTAAAATGAGACACAGTGAAGAATCTTCTCTTTCAGGGACAAAAATGCACGTAGATGAGAACGTGGATTTTAATGCTGAAATACTTCCTGTGACCTGCGGGGAGATGAAGGGCATACTAATTAAGAGAAAATTGGAACGAGGTAAGTTTCAAGATCTACTTTCACCTATAACCCCTCCATGAAGGAGTCCCAAAAAGTAATGGAATTACCCATGTAAATTACCTATTGCTTAAAGAATTGGGGCCCCAGTTTTGTCTTGAGAAGAGGTAGGAATCCCTATGATGATACTTTTACACTTTAAGGAATGGTGCGTATTAAGTTCTCACTTCTACATGGATGTATTCATGAGGATGCCCAAGGAACCAAAGAGAAGTTCAGAAACATTAGTCTGTGGTTGGAAAATACTGCCTACTTTACTTTTAATCAGCTTCTACTTTCATATCCTTTACCCCTTCTGGAAATCATCAACAAGACAGGGTGTTTGTTATAGTGAGAAGTTCATAAAATTTAGAATCGGAAAACCTGAGCCCCAACCTCAGCCCTGCCAAGAGTGACTGAGTAAAGAATGGGGCTTTTCTGAGCCTGAAACTACTCATCTAATAAATGGATAATAATTAAAAACCTGCCTCCTGGTGTGACTTTGAGACAATGTACATAATGACTGTAAAATATTTTATGATTTGAACATTATAAAGCTTTCCAATAATTGTCTATTATGATGAACTTCATATCAGATTAGTCTTAATGTGGGTATGTGAAAAAATAATCTAAATGTTTCATCAAAACTAATTTTAAACAGCTTTATTGAGATGTAACTCACATATATAACTCACCATTTAAAGTATAGAATTCACTGTTGAGCTTTTTGTTTCTGTTTTGTTTAGTCACAAGATTATAAAACCATCATTATAATCTAATTTTAAAACAGTTTTTCCTCCACTAAAACAAATACTATATCTTTCAGTAGTCAATACCCACTCCCACCTCACCCTACCATCCAACCCTATGCAACCACTCATCTATTTTATGATCTAAAAACTGGCCTATTCTAAATATTTTATATCAATTGACTCATATAACATGTGCCTTTCTGTGACTGGTTTTCATTCAGCATGATGTTTTCCAGGTTCATACATATATATCATGCATTATATTTTTTTATTGTCAAATAATGTAATAGTCCATGGTTTGGAGACACAGTAATGCATTTATCTATCAATTTGGATTTTCTCACCCTTTCACTATTATGAATAATGCTGTTTTGAATAAAGATTTTGGTAACCTGGTTTTTTAATTATTTTCACTATATACTATGGAGTAGAATTGCAGGATTATATGGCAATTCTGTTGAACTTATTGAAAAAAATATCAAAACTATTTGCCACAGTATGGCACCAGTTTATATTACCACCAGTAAAATCGGAGGACCCTCATTTCTCTGCATCCTCACCAACAGTTGTTATTGTCTGTCCTTTTCAGTACAGCTATCCTAGAGGATGTGATGTATCTCAATAAGGTTTTTATTTTATTTTCTCTAATGAATAATGTTGTTAAGTATATGACTCTATTTTATCCTATATAATAAAAGCCTAGGTGGTATCACATGCAACATCATCACAAAATGGCCACCACAAGATAGCTGGCAGGGGAGAGCAGTTGTGGGTGATCAGGTCATCAGGGGAGGACAGTTGGGGTGACCAGGCCTGCAGGGGTTGACAGCTGGGTACAACCAGGACTGCAGGGGAGGGCAGTTGGGTTCAACCAGGCTGGAGGGGAGGGTAATTGGGGACGATTGAGCTGTCAAGGGAGCAGTTAGGCATCAATCAGGCTGGCAGGGGAGCAGTTAGGGGTTGATCAGCCTAGCAGGCAGAAGTGGTTAAGGGCAATCATGCAGGCAGAGTGGCAAGCAGTTAGGAGTCAACAGTCCCAGATTATGAGAGGGATGTCCAGCTGCCCACAGGGATCAGGCCTAACCTGGCAGTCAGACATCCCCCAAAGGGTCCCAGATTAGAGAGGGTGCCGGTCAGGCTGAGGGACATCCCCCACCCCATGCACAAATTTTGTGCACTGGGCCTCTAGTCAATATATAAGTAAAATTTTTCACTAAATAATATTTCACAATTATTTTAAAGTCAGTTATCCATGATTTCACGTAAGAAAAATATCAGCTCAAAAATGCCATTGAACTGTAAGAAAATTATTGTAATAAAGGGCACAGATGTTGTCTTAGTGTCATTGTGAGCAGCAGGGCCAGGCCACCACTTGAGATTTCACTCCAAAGTAGGAGATCTCCTTACAAGAGACTTACAGGATAGGTTTAGGGATTCTCAAGTATGAAAGGTGAGGCCAGACTCTTCTGCTAGTGATCTTGACCCCAAATAGGTGGCTGCAGATCCAGTATCTAAGCTCTGAGGACAAGAAGGTTTCAGAATCAACTTATCCTGGTCTTGCAGGAGTCACGGTGAAGTGTATAAGGAAAGAGGATGGAAATTGGTTCACCCCAATGGAATTTGAAGTTGAAGGAGGCTATGAAAAATCAAGTTACTGGAAGAACAGTGTGTGCTGCAATGGGAGACCCCTAAAAGTGCTGATAGAGGTATTCCAATGATGGGTCAGGAGATATTACTTTCCTTGTACTTGAAGAAAAGGTCACTATTTTCTCACCAAATATATGTTGAGTCATGGCTAGATCCCTGAGGTCCCCTGACTTTATCCTTGTCCTGGAGGAAGGTGCCCCACAATCTTAAGTCAATATAAGGCAGCACATTGATGTCAAAGGGGCTCAGTTGGGGTAGCTGCAGGAACCTAGAGGAGGAAAGGTCATTCTGACTCAGGTGCTTGCAGACAACTTTAGCCACTGAAAGGAAGGAGACCATCAACAGTCAAACAAGTGGTCAGACAGCATTCCAGAGAAAGAATGGTGTGAAAACCAGAACCATGACTAACATGGCTCCATGGGTTGAGGTAAAAGGACTGTGTGTGATAAGGCATAATCTATCCATTGGGGTTTTTTGGAGGAATTTAATGCCAGGCTAAAGATTTTAAATTCATAGCATAGACAATGCAGAACCAGGGAAGTCTCATGAGATGTGAAATGACATATTTAAAACAGTATCTCAGACAACATGGGGCCCAGAAATGACCTCACTGTTTTCAACCCTAGACACTTATAGTGAACCTACAATGCCCCTCTCTGAATATTCTCTGACTGACTTGCTTTGTCATCCCTTCCATAGGCCCTCTGACCACACTATTAAGGCCCTTCTCACAGTTTTATATTTATCCTTTCATGCAACCCTGTGCTCTCTGAGATCCTGCTAGGGTTTATACATTTTTGTGTGCCCACCATTGTGCAGAGTACCTGACATCCCATAGCTGTGGGACATGTATGTGTCAGTTGATCAGCCCCGGTGTACGGAAATAACTTAAGTGGCACCAGTGGGAATGAAAAGGAAGTGAAAGCTGTCAAAAAGATTGTGAAGGAAATGAAAACTTAAGTAAATAAGAACACAAAAGAAAAGAAAAAATTTTAAGGAGGATTTTCCAGTTACAATTGATGAATTCTAGAAGAACAGCTGAGGAGAGGAAATGTTTCTTATTTAGACATCTTGGTTTGAGCTGACAGTGGAACATCCAAGTAGAAATATTTGGAAAGAGGTTGAAATGCACAAAACATAAACAAAGGCTAACCATAACCCTGTATCTTTTTCTTTCAGAATGGACATCTACCTCCACCTCCACATAGCAGGAAGAGAAAGGTGGTTATTACTTTATACAGGTTCTTTTCTTTCATCTTTATTGTTGAAATTATTACATAGATCTCCTTTTGCCCTCCATTAACCTCTTCCAGCCTGCTCCGATCACCCCCACCCACCCACCCCCAGGCTTTCACCATCCAATTGTCTGTCTCCATGGACAATTGTATATGCATACAAGTCCTTTGATTGATCTCTAAATCCCCCTTCCCTGACTTTTCTCTGAGGTTGGATGGTCTGTTCAGTGCTACCTTGTCTCTGGATATATTTATGTTCATAAGTTTATGCTGATCAGTATACTCCACATATGCATGAGATGATGTGATACTCATCTTTCTCCGACTGGCTTATTTTGCTTAGCATAACACTCTCCAGTTCCATTCATGCTGTTGCAAATGATAAATTTTCCTTCTTTTTTATGGCAGAATAGTATTCTATTGTGTATATGTAGCACAGTTTTTGAATCCACTCAATGCAATAGGCACTTAGGCTGTTTCCAAATCTTAGTTATTGTGAATTGTGCTGCTATGAACATAGGGATGTGTGTATTCTTTCTGATGAGTTCTTCAGGTTTCTTAGGATATATTTCTAAAAGTGGGATCACTAGGTCAAATGGCAGTTCCATTTTTAATTTTTTGAGGAAACTCCATAATGTTTTCCATAATGGCTGCACCAGTCTGCATTCCCACCAGCAGTGTACTAGAGTTCCCTTTGCTCCACAACCTTGTCAATACTTGTCATTTGTTGATTTATTCATGATAGCCATTCTGACAGGTGTGAGGTGATATCTCATTGTCATTTTGATTTGAATCTCTTAGATGATTAGTGACTTTGAGCATTTTTCTATATGTCCACTTTGGAGAAGTGTCTATTTAGATCATTTGACATTTTTAATTGGATTCTTTGGCTTCCTTTTGTTAAGTTGTATGAGTTCTATATATATTTTGGTGATTAACCCCTTATTGGATGTATCATTTGCAAATGTGTTCTCCCATGTAGTGTTATTTTGTTGATGGTTTCTTTTGTAGTACAGAAGCTTTTTATTTTAATGTAGATCAATGGAATAGATCAAAAATCAACCCAAGCCACCATGCTCAGTAATATTTGACAAAGGAGGCAAGAGCATACAATGGAGCAGAAATAGTTCTTCAATAAATGTTGTTGGGAAAATTAGACAAGTACATGCAAAAAAATGAAACTAGACCACCAACTTACACTATACACAAGAATAAATTCAAAATGGATAAAAGACTTAAATGTAAGATGTAACACCATAAAAGTCTTAGAAGAAATGATCGGCAACAAAACTTCAGATATCGCTCGTAGCAATATGTTTACCGATACATCTCCTAGGACAGTGGTCAGCAAACTCATTAGTCAACAGAGCCAAATGTCAACAGTACAATGATTGAAATTTCTTTTGAGAGCCAAATTTTTTAAACTTAAAGTTATTTTAACACTAATTCTTCAAAATAGACTCACCCAGACCATGGTATTTTGTGGAAGAGCCATACTCAAGGGGCCAAAGAGCCGCATGTGGCTCGCCAGCTGCAGTTTGCCGACCTCGGTTCTAGGACAATGAAAACTAAGGATAAAATATACAAGTTCTTATTACATAACTAAATATATACCAGAGGCCCAATGCATGAAATCTGTGCATGAAGGAGAGGTGATGTGTGTCCCTTAGCCCAGCCTCTCCAATCTGGGACACCTCAAGGGATGTCTGACTGTCCATTTAGACATGATCCCAGTGGGATCGGGCCTGAAAGGACAGTCGGACATCCCTCTCACAATCCAGGACTACTGGCTCCCAAAAGTGCCTGCCTGCCTGATTGTCCCCAATTGCTCTGCCTGCCAGCCTGATCAAACCCTAATCACTTCCATGCCAGCTTGATTGATGCCTAACTGTTCCCCTGCCAGCCGGATTGCCCCAAACTGCCCTTCACTGCCATTCTGGTCACCACTAACTGCTCTTCCCTGCAAGCCTGGTCACCCCTAACTTTCTTCCCCTGCAGGCCTGGTCTCCCCCAACATCCCTCCCCTGCTGGCCTGGTCACCCCTAACTGCCTCCCCTGTCAGTCTGGTCACTCCTTACTGCCCTCCCCTGCTGGCCTGGTCACCCCCAACTGCCCTCCCCTGCAATTCTGATCCTTCCCAACTGTTCTTCCAATGCAGGCCCTAATTGCTGTCCTCTGGAAGCCTGGTCCCACCCAACTTCCCTCCCCTGCTGGCCTGGTCATCCATAACTGCTCTCCCCTGCAGACCTGGTCACCCTCAACTTCCTTCCCCTACTGGCCCAGTCACCCTCAATTGCCCTCTTGCCCCTAACTGCCCTCATCTGTTGGCCTGGTCACTCCCAACTACCCTCCCTTGCCATTCTGGTCATCCTTAACTGCCCTCCCCTGATGGCCTGGTCACCCCCAACTTCCCTTCACTGCAAACCTAGTTGCCCCAACTTTCCTCCTCTGCAGGACTGGTCCCCCCAGCTGCCCTCTCCTGTAGGCCTGGTCTCTACCAACTACCTTCCCATGCTAGCCTGGTTGCCTCTAACTGACCTCCCCTGCTGGCCTGGTCACCCCTAACTGCTTTCCCCTGCAGGCCTGATTGCCCACAACTACCCTCCCTGGCCAATCATCTTGTGGTGACCATCATGTGTCCATATGGGGGCAGCCATCTTTGACCACATGGGGGCAACCATCTTGTGTGTTGGAGTGATGGTCAATTTGCATACGACCTCTTTATTATATAGGATGGTATATCATCTTTTTTATGGTTTCTCAGTTGTGTAATTAACATTGTTGCCTTCAGATTTGTTCCATTGAATATTAGGTTAAATGCAAGGTCATCTTTGAATGATAAACCATTTGAGATGAGGATAATAAAGAGCCATCAAAATGGATCTCAAAGCTGAATTTTAGCTATAGATGCAGAAATTGTCAGAGTGTCCAATTTATAAAAGCAGACATGATTAAGGAATATATAAAAATATTTCTTAATAATGTAATAGGCTCATCTTTATCTCAGACCAGATTTTTTAATATCTTTAATAAAATCTGATGAAGCAAAATTTGATCACCATCATCCAGATGAACCAGGTTTAATACTGAGTTCATCTTGGGACATATATAAAACCATACACTATTTCATGAGATAGGCAACTAAGAGCATATTTCTTTTCTGCTTTTATTTTCATCATCTTCCATTCTTCTATACAATATACACTCAGACATACAGAATTCTCTCTCAGGCAGAAATTATTGGAAAATGTTTCCTAAGAATAGTGCTATTAGGAGGGAGTTTTTGTGTCTTACATGAGGAGTTGACCTGGAAAATTCCTTACTTTGATACCAACCCTTTGGCTTCACCTAAGGGACTGTGCAGGCCTTCTGAGTATCTGTGAAAGTGACTTCTCCCTCTATGGACAAAGACTATGGATGCAACAAACAAAATACATAATGTGAGATGTAGCTTCAGGACAAAGTGACAGTTTTTTCAAGATTGAGTATGAATGAGAACTTAAGAAGAAGGGGGAGGTGAAAAGTGCCATTCTCATATAATTCAGGTATAAATGGCCATCCAAGACTTTCATAGAATGTTTACATATAGCTGTCTAGGCCTTTAGATTATCTTAGGCTCTAGGACTTTTGACCTACCAGTCCTTGGCACATTATACCCATTGCGTTTACTGAAGATAAATTATTCTTTTACTTATTCAGTGACTACTTTAAACAGTAGTGTCTCTACCATTCTCTGTGTCTAGAGTTACCCAATTTTGAGTACCTAAAAGAGCTAGCAACTTCCAACCTACAGCACTTTGCAGCAGCAAGTTTCAGTTGCCCCTATATTTTGTGTCTCCTTGATGAAAAATTGAAGTGACCCAAAGTGTCAGATCTTAGGACTCATTACTACCTCACTGGATCCTCTGTGCCTCCCAGAACTTCTCTTGCTGATGGAGTTCTGGTTTCTCAAAACTTTAGTGTTACACTTTGCACCACATTACAGCTTTCTGTCTCTTGATGAGGGCCACTTATCCTTTCTGGTGACAGCTACTGTCTTGTCAAATTATATGAAATACTCATCCAGAACTATTATTGGTTTTATGCTAGTATTTGCTAAAGATATAGCAAGTAATCTCTTTTCCTAAGTGAAATAATACTTATTTATTTACTCATTCAATATGCAATTATTTAATGCATTAAAAAATGTCCACTGTTAATTATAGAAGATTAAAATAATACCCCTGACCTCAAGAATTGTTTCAACTTCATTGTTTACCATGGAGAAATAATTAACAGGGAGCAGGATATTCCAGGCTCTCTAGAGAGGCAGGCAATGACATGACCATTTCCCAGGTCACTTTTCAGTGGGTCATCCTTGTCTATGACCTCTCTGACCTGAGTGGAGATAAGAGCTGAGGCTACCTGAAGGTAATGAAGCCAAGTCATCCTGTTTAGTAAACAAGAGCAATGTAAGTGTTGTACCCAGAAGTAGTGAGTTTCCTCTGAAATATTAGCAGGTGCCATCTTGGGATTTGAATGAAAGAAAAATGAGGGTGAACTTCTATTAAGTTGAATTGGAGTACAGAGGAGCTTAGAATCATCTTAACTTTAGAATCATCTTAACTCATGTTTCTTGAGCTTTGCACTTTCTCATATATGGCCATTTTTAAAAGCAAGATTGCATGGGGGGAAAAAGGCAATTGTTTTAATAAGAATACCCTCACTCTTCTTAATAATCTTTCCTAGGAAAGATATTACAGGCCAATTTAGCATTGGCTTATAATATCCTCATGCATTAATAACCACATGTGTGAAACTAAGTCTCAACTAAGTCTCCCCACACTTTGCACTCAGAATAACCTAAAGATCTTTGGAAAATAATATTGTCTTATCCCACTCTAGATAAAATTTTGATTTAGTCATTCTGAGTTATGACTTGGACATGAGAATTGTTAAAATGTCTCCAGATGATTTTAAACACAAGTTACTCATTCTATGACTTAAGGAGAATACCAACGCCTATGCCTCAAATCAGACCAATTGATACAGCATCTATGATGTTGGGACCAGGAATTTAGTGTTTTATATCCTCTCCTAGGACAATTCAAATGTGCAGCCAAGCTAAGACACAAAGAGCCAAAGGGGAAAGGCCCTAGACTTGATTACATATAGGGATTCAAGATTCTTGTGCACTGGTTACATTTATTTTCTTGTTCTTCTGGGAAGAGGGTCACAAATTTCTGGAGAATGATAATAATAATGTGTGAACCCCTACAGTGAGAAGGAAAATGGCCCCAGGCTTCCTTGTTAGAACTGGTCTCAGTCTCCATTAAGGATGTGATTCAGGATTGTCTGGAGCTGTTGACCAGATGTTCCTTGAGCTTTGCACTTTCTCATATATGGCCATTTTTAAAAGCAAAAGAAATGTCCAGACTCCTGATTCTCTCCAGATAAGAATTTTCACCCTAAAGCCAGAGTGACTTTCATCTTTTATTACTTTCTGCATGAAGAGAAACAACATAGCTGTGTTGCACTTTACTGTGCCCATTTACTTCAAGATGGACATCTGTGATCTTTATGTGTTGCTAACCAAGATATAATACAGACTTTGAGAAACAGACCACTTTTTTCTATGTATTAAGGTGGAACCATTCATTAGAGTCTTAGTATCCCTGTACAGAGATGATGAAACTAACAAAACAAGCTTAACAGTTATTACTGTGAAAAGGAATGGGCATAGTAGGAGTTGGAATATGAGTGAGAGTATAGACCCAGAATAGAGTCTCAGGTTTGTGGTCAAAGGTGAATGTTTTATGAAATGGAAGCACCAGGAAAGAACATGTAGTGGGTGTGGGGACAGGATAATGCATTGTTTTGCCTGGATGAGTTGGGGTGTGCTTTAAGGACCCAGAAAGAGATGCTGGATGAGCATAACGATATGCACAAATACAGAAGACAGGTTGAACATCTGGGAGCTGGAACATGGCAATGTAACTGCACCTTTGAGAGTGATTTGATCATCAAATGGCCAGAGATCAAAACCTAAGAGATTCTGTCTAAATGTTAGAAGAAGACAAAAAAGAAAACAGATATAGCAATGAGGATAATTGACTAAACCCAGGAGAGTGATGACACCAACCCCATGTGTTTGGAGAAAGAAGAAATGGTCATGGCAAAGAAAGATAGATGTCATCCCTGCCTCCTCCTGCTCCTCAATGAATCATTTTCCCTCCACCCAGCACCCATCAATCGTGGGCCAGTCCCCAAGCCAGTCACATTTGTATCACCTGAAATGGTCACAGGAGGATATTTCTCGAATAGACAATGGGATAGACAGGATGTTTCTATCTATAGAGCAACCCAGAATCTTCTGTAGTCTCTCAGAAGGCAGAACCAGGAAAGCAACCAGGAACAAATATAGTTCCTGATAGTTCCTGATTCTTATGTAAATGCTGATTCTCATTTAAAAGAAAGAATAAAGTGGTTTCCTATTTTAATTACCTCCTTTTCATCCCATTGATGAGGGAGTGGTGTCTACAACATAGTTTGGGAGACAGCAAGTAAAGGCATCTGTCACTGAATAGATGGATTGACAGATGTTTATTAGTCACATATACTCCTAAACCAAGGAAGGAGGGCAGTGCCAGCCATGCAAGCCTCACTAAGGTTTCCCCCAGGAACAGAGGGAACAACCAGGGGCTGTGAATGGTGGAGTATTCCCTGTTTTCCCTGGGAGGTTATGGCATGCTTGTGTAAATAATTCCATGGCTGACAGGGAACTGAAACCTGTTATTCCAGGCTGAGCAGGATTACATGTGACTTCTTGACAAGGAGCATTGTTTAGCTGTGGGACCTTATCCAGGAGAGCAGAGTGGGGAGGGGAACTTGCAGGAAGGCTGTTCAAGGCCTTCTCAATTTTACCAAGTGTCACAGCAGCACATAATATTGAACTTTAATGTTAGTCCTTACTCTACATTTTCTTGATTAGGAAAGAGCTTAGTCACAGGCTAGCTTAGTCACATGTTATGAATACATGTTTGTACATAACACAGGGTATTTTCATATCTGCTCTTTAAATTTGGTTGAGTTCAATGAGTAGAAGTTAGGCCACAGGATTTGGATGGAAATATTGTCAAATTTTATCTTCTTCAAATGAAATTAAACATGGTTAAAGGCCACATATTGAGATTGGTGAGAAATCTAGTATCAGTTGTTTAAGTGGATCTCTCCATATTCTGTTTATAGAACAAAGCAATTGTCACTCTCTGTAGCCATTCAGTGATGTAGCCTCCACATCTTACATGCCACACTGAGTCATGGGGTCTCTTCCCAGGGTTCTAGTGCTAAAGAGCTCTATCCTCCCTGGCACAACCTGGTCATCTGTACCTGTGGGGTTTCCAATTCTAAGACACTGTCACAGGTCCAGGGGCCCTCCAGGTACAGAATCCACAATCCAGGAACCCCTGTCTGGCCCTTCAACTCATGGGGAGCCTTCAGTCAAGAAAACAAGATGTAATACTGTCTAGAAGTTTTTTCCATCTTATCAATTTCCCAATAAACCACCTTTCCTTGAGTCATTTTAGTCATTGTGGTTTAGGCAAATCATTTTATTCCAGGACCTTGTTTTATTTGCAAAGTAATACAATGGTTCACATTTCTATAAACATCATGCTCCTCTTTTGTAGCTAGTCATTCTGTGTTAGAGACTCTGGTTTGTTTGGGTTTTTTTGTTTGTTTGTTTGTTTGTTTTTAAAATATATTTTATTGTTTTTTTTTACAGAGAGGAAGAGAGAGGGGTAGTTAGAAACATCAATGAGAGTGAAACATCCATCAGCTGCATCCTGCACACCTTCTACTGGGGATGTGTCCGCAACCAAGTACATGCTCTTGACCAGAATAGAACCTGGGACCCTTCAGTCTGCAGGCTGATAATCTGAGCCAAACCAGTTAGGGAAAGATTTTATAGGAAAACCTTTTCTGGTCACACAGGCCACTTCTCCTGAACTTCACCAGAATTAAGAATTCTTTTTCTTAAACCTCCACTCCATGCAGTTGGTTCATAGCTCAGGGGAAAGCACAGAACTGTCCATGCAGGTTCCCACAAAGGCAATGAGTTCCAGATTTCCACAGCGCTGGTCTTCAGGGGTCTCACAGGGGATACAGACATTGTTTTACCTTCTAGCCGGAAAACTCAGAGAAATGCAAGATCTGTGGGGATGAAGGAAAGATCTTCAAATGCAGTTTTTGTCTCGCCTTCTTTCATGAGAACTGTCACATCCCACCTGTGGAACCTGAGAGGTTTGTGAGATGCACACCCTTCTTCTATGGACCTTCTTCCTACCATGCACACTCCCAATGCAAAGTCTCTTTTTGTGTCCTGATGAGGAAAGAGCAGGGTCAGAGGTACAGCGTCCAATGATATGATGCGGGGAGCTGTTTAAAGATACTGTCAACAGGAGGGTAATATTCCCCTCTATCCCCTGGGAGGTTGAGACTGGTGGCTAGGTGCTTTGTCTACATACCATTACTATCCTTTCCAGAACTTTCCCACCTTGGACTCCTGTACACAGGAGCGCAAGTGCCAGTTATTTGTGTTCTGTGCTTATTCAGAAAAGGCAGCAAACAAGGACATTTTTCTTCATTTTGCCATGTTCTCAACAGGCTAAACAGACACAAGGCCACCAGTGGTGAAGGCCCGCTCTCTGACACTCAGGCTTGGTGAAGCTCTTTGTGTTCCCAGCATCTCAGAAAGGGAAAGGGGAGCCCATCACTCGCCCAGACACCATATTCTACCCAATAGACCCCTGCTGTTACTTTAGGGACCAAGGTTATCACATGAGAGTCCTAGCAATTCTGGGAGGTGACCCTTCATTCCCGGGATGTGCCCATCAGCCATTCCTGAAAGGAGAGCAGTGACAGCTAAGGTGTTTCTAGGTTTGCCTTGCTCACTTATATCTGACATCTCAGAAAGGACTGGATATGTACCTTCTGCGCAACAGAAGTGTCTTCACGAAGTCAGCAGCATGCCAGCTATTCTGAGGTCCTAGCGAAACGGATGGGGCGTGAAGAGAAGTCGGTGAGTTGGATTTGACCCAAAGCACCTCCTTTCTATCACATGAAAAGTCAAACAGTCATGGGTGAGGGCAAGGGTTTCAAAGGGTGCCTACTTTTCTGACCATGCCTCAACCACACTGAAAACTCACCAGAACCTGTTTGCAGGAAAAAAAAAAAACTCAGCTTGGGGAAACTTCTAGAAGTCTACTGTGAACATGCGTCTGTCTGGGCATGCATATGGGCTCATTCTCTCCAAGCTGCTTTTCATTCACAATCTCTTTCTTTTGCAGAAATGTGTGTTCCTCCTCCTAAAGATCTATTATCATTTAGAAAGCAACATTTTTCGGAATATTCCACATGAACATTATGTGAGTAACAACAATAAACCATGATTACAAGCTTCTGTAATGTTACCCCACCTTGACATGATCACTGTGGGATCTGTGATATGAAATCCATGGAAGGGAGAGCATGTGAGCTGTCTTTCCATTTACCTTGTATTTCCTCTAGGTCTTATGAAAAACCACAGAATGTAGACACTGAACTTTGTCAGTAATGCTTCTATTGATATATTTTTTCACCAGGTTCAAAAGGCTTCTCAATGCCTAGAGACACTTAGGACATTGGATGAAATCAAGAATAAACTAAGTAGAGGATGTTATCCCAAAGTGAAGGGGTTTGTGCTTAGCATGAACAAAATCTTTCAGGATCCTAAGGTAAGTGGCTCTCCCCGCTTCCATTTCATTTTCTACACATTCAGTCACTCTGCCTGCATTTCCTGATACTGGAAGATTTTAGAGTTTCCCCCATCCTATGACAAGCCTATTACAGGCAAGGATTTAGGGAGTGGCTGGGCTTTTTAATTGAGGATTTAAGCTCACAAGAGAGAGCAACAGTGAATAAGGAATTGTCTCTGCAACCAGACTCCAGGTACCTGAGAGCTCTTTCCTCTCCTCAAAGGAGGCAGGTGCCCATTGAGAGAAATGGTGTCCTCTCTATTCCAAACCTAAGGAGAAAATTGCTTCCTAAAGTCATGTTATCCTTTTTATTTCTCCCAAAATATACTCAGTCAGACCTCTCAGAGGCCCCAAACTGCAGACTTATTTGCATGTAAATGAACCATATAACATATCACCAGAGGGGAATAGAATTGACAATGTAAAAGGAAGATCATTGATGGTACATCTGTAATATTTGATTATCACTAAAGCCTTAGATTACTTTTCTAACTTTCACTAAAAGAAAAAAATCAAAGCCAATGACTAAGAATCATCCATGCAGTATTGATTTCCCATTTCTGTCTAGACAACAAGGCTTAATCATGCTCTTAA
This sequence comes from Lasiurus borealis, assembly GCA_004026805.1. Taxonomy (NCBI): domain Eukaryota; kingdom Metazoa; phylum Chordata; class Mammalia; order Chiroptera; family Vespertilionidae; genus Lasiurus; species Lasiurus borealis. The sequence continues at coordinate 19,485 of PVJN01009557.1, read as the reverse complement.
GAAACAAAAGATGCTCTTAGATACTTAAGATTTTTGTTTTGTTTTTATGTTTTTTTGTTTTGTTTGTTTGTTTTTTCATTTTGATTAATGTATTACATGTGTATATATCTTTCCATTGCCCTCCCACCCTACTCCCATGCACTGTTTGTTTTTAAATATATTTTTATTGATTTAAAAGAGAAAGGGAGAGAGAGAAAGATAGAAACATCAATGATGAGAAAGAATCATTGATCAGCTGCCTCCTTCATGCCCCACACTGGGGATAAAGCCCACAAACTGGGCATGTGCCCTAACCAGAAGTAAACCATGACCTCATGGTTAATAGGTGGGCGCTCAACCACAGAGCCATACTGGCCAGGCTTAGCTGCTTGAGTTTTTAAACTTAACATACTTAATGTAACTTAGGTGTTTAAAATAAGAGTTCTAATCATTTTCCATTGCACATTGTCTAATGACACTGATGTTGTTATTTTTGTCTGTGTGTGTTTGTTTGTTTTTCCCCAGCACAAGGATTCAATTCTAACAGAAGAGGAATTTAAGAAGTATTTCAAAGATGCCTTTGCTATTCAGTAAACAAATCAGAACAGTTCACTGATAGTGGATGCTGTTAATAACCTGGAAAATCCTGCTTTCAGGCAGATTTCTCATCTCCCACTGCTATGAGCATCGGTTGCTTTTGCCATCTCTCCCCAGTGTATCACTATGGGCCAAATGGAGACAGAGTCAGTCAAAGGTTAAATCTCTTTGTGCTGGGGGTTGGTTCCCAGCACCAAGGTTGAACCAACCATGTGGAGTGATTCATGTTCCTATGCTCCCTATAACTGATCTAGTCTCTAGCTATGGCCACATCCTTGCTTAGCATTTCACAGCACAGTGTCCTGCTTCCCTTATCCCTCCCGCTCCTCCTAAGAAAATTCTTACAATAAATCACTGATTAAATAGACTTTGTCTTAGGCTTTGATTTCAGGGAACCCAACTTCACATTATGATCTAGCAAGCCACACCTAAGCTTGTAGTTCTGAGCTGGATCACTGTCTAGCCAGCTGGCAAGAGTGGAATGCTGATAGTCCCTGAGGTACTAAAACAGTGCAGTTGCAAAACACATTCACCTGTATAAATGAAATATAAGGGAAGCGGTATTGAGGCAATTATCTAAAGTTTACAAAAAAAATAGTAACTATAAGAACTGTGTGAGCAGATGGCTTTCTTTTTAAAAACTATTTTACATATGCTTTTTTAAATTAAATCTTTATTATTCAGATTATTATATTTGTTTATCTTTTTTCCCCTCCATAGCACCCCTCCACCCAGCTCCCACCCTTCCCATTGCCCTTAACTCCCTCCCATTGACCTCATCCATAGGTGTATGATTTTTGTCCAGTCTCTCCCTGTACACTCCTCACCCCTTTCCCCCTGACAATTATTAGTCCACTTCCTTTCTGTGCTCCTGATTCTAGTATATTCACCAGTTTATTCTGTTGATCAAATTTTTAATTCACTTAATTTTTAGATTCACTTGTTGATAGATATGTATTTGTTGTTTATAACTTTTTGGCTTTTACCTTTTTCTTCTTCCTCTTCTAAAAGAGTACCTTTCAGCATTTCATATAATACTGGTTTGGAGTTGATGAACTCCTTTAGCTTTTTCTTCTCTGTGAAGCTCTTTATCTGCCCTTCAATTCTGAATGATAGCTTTGCTGGATAGATTATTCTTGGTTGTAGGTTCTTGCTACTCATCAAGTTGAATATTTCTTGCCACTCCTGTCTGGCCTGCATCGTTTCTGTTGAGTACATATATATATATATGTCATGTACCACCTGCATCTGGAAGGTACACAATATGGAAGGCCTGGTGCAGATCCTAATTTTAAGGATGACACACTTCTGCCCAGCCAGAGTGTCTTAGTTGGTTGAGCATCCTCCAGTGCAGAGAAAGGTTTACCTCATGGCACATACCTGGGTTATGTGTTCGGTCCTAGGTCAGGACATGTACATAGATGTTTTTCTCTCATATCTATGTTTCTCTTTCTGTCTCTCCCTCTTCCTCTGTCTAAGCATATGCGTGGGTGAGGATTATATATTTTTTTAAAAAAAGAAAGAACGATAGAACTTCAGAGAAGATTGAATTCTAAGCTCAGATGGCCTCATGTGCCCAATCCCTGATAAAGAAAACATCAAGCCCTGAATGGGACTTTCTAAGTAGATGAACCTGAAAACTCTGAACTCTAGATCCTTCTGAATCCACTGTCCTGCAAAAGAGATTTCTGTTCCCTGTTGGTAAACAGACCACTTCTCTACCCTCCCTCCCTCCATTTTGCCTTAACTAAGATTATTCAGAGTTCTCTCAGCATGACCAAGCTAGGGATAATCTAGATGAACCTGCTAGCTGAAGAGATAGTTTACTCCAACAGAACTTCAGATCTGGCCATATGTACTAAATGTCACAGCAAGATGAGTAATTTGTGTAATGGGCAACAATATGCCATCAAAAGAGATTATAAGTAAATGATCAGGTGGTTGAAATAGGCATCCCCATCCCTGTTTTATATTACAACATAGTTTTTCCAGGATTCATTCCCAGACACAACCACTGACCTGTGATGGCCATCCAGTCCTGCTCCTTTAGAAAGCTCATCCAGAGAACCCAGATAGCCATGGTAATAAGCCTATAGTTCAGGTGATCCATGGAAACAGATTTGTAATATCTGTAGTGCCAATGGCTCTATCCAATTGATTAATACAGCCTATGCCCTCACCCATTCAGGCAGCCTAGCCAGTGAGCCCATACAATCATGAAGCATAGCCTGTAGCTGCATCCAATGAGGAATCCTGGAGATGACTCTGCCCAATATGGGACAGTCTCTATCCCCATCCAATGCAGTATGCCACTCTAGAGGCCCATCCCAATCAGAAAATTTGGCCAATAACCATGTCCAACATCAGAGAACAGCCAGAAAGTTAACTTATTATGAAGCCCACCCTGTAGCATAGCCAACTTCAGGGAACAACCATTGGCATCACCCGATCTCAGATCACAATCTAAGGCCCAGTATGCATGTGAAGCCCTTACAGTAGCCCCAACTGAGCATTAAGTCTAGCCAGAGACACCATCAGGCTAGGAAACACAGCTTGAAACTCTACCCAACCAGGAGCTACTGCAGAGCCCAGCCTGTAACCCTGTCAAATTACAGAGTCCAACCAGTGGCACTACCATACCACAAAACACAGCCTGAAATCTCACTCAACAAGAGGTGATTGCAAAGCCCAGCAAGTGGACCCATCAAGCCCCAGAGTACAGCCAGCAGCTGTACCTGATCAGGGAGCCCAACCTGCAAGTCCACCAAACCACAGAGTTCAGTCATCATCTAAGCACCAACCTCAGAGCACAGTCATTAGCTTCCCAACTGAGACCCTAATGACATATCCTATCTTCCCATGGATGCTATAAGCTCTCCTGTACTGTATTCCAACCTTAGCTGACTGATGAAGGCATTTTCCTGGTGAAATAAACCTGTAAAATCTGTGAGAGAAGATTGATTACTTATATGTACTGATACCAACACAAGGAATCAAGGATCATGAATATTCAGGTAAACATTGCACTACAAAATAAATAAATAAATAAACTAATAACTGCCTTAAAGAAATTGGGATATATAAGTTGTTGACAAAAATTTTAGAATAATCAGTGAACTGTAAAAACCCATAGACAGACAACTAAAAAAAAAATGAACCAAATGAGAAGTTTAACCAAAAAGAGAAACTATAAAAAGAAACCAGTCCAACCAGCAATTCCTGGTCAGGACACATTCCTGGGTTGGGGGCTCATTCCCTGGGCCGGGGGGAGGAGGGGGGGGCGGAGACAGGGGTGCAATAGGCAGCCAATCAATGATCCTCTCTCATCATTGATGTTTCTATCTCTATACCTCTCTCCCTTTCTCTCTGAAATCAATAAAAATATTTTTTAAAGTCTTTAAATAAATAAATAGAACTTGTTAAGTGACAGGGAACAAATTTATTGAAATCAATAAGAATCGCTACTCTGGAATCATTAATTTAGGCAGAAGTCCTTTGTGCATCCCTCTCCAAGTGTATCCCCCTGAGTCTCTATCTGAAGAGATAGTTTAACTGATCCTTTTCCCATGGTAGAGTCTCCTTATGACATCCCATTCCTGTCTCATAACCACTAAGTCTTCACGAAGCTGCATGGGCCACCTCCACTGCTTCTGTTCTGTTCAGCAATTCTGAGTTCCCATCCATGGATCTTCCACTCAACAGAAGCACTCACTTAGAAGCCAAAAGAAGCACCAATGGGCTCCTTCTGTGTGCTGAGTGGAGATAATCAGAATGAGCTAAGTTCACGACTTTTCTTGCTACATATGCATCACTTGACTATCCTAAGATCCAAGACATTCACCAACCGGTGGTCCATGAGGTCCAAAAGGTTGCTGACTGCTGGTTTAAGGAAACCTTTGAAGCAGTGGTCATCAACCGGTGATCCATAGACTACTGGTGGCCCATGAGGTCCGAATTTTCACCATGATTAGCAATGAATGAAGAGAGAACTTACAGAAATATTAGGAGTGGGCTTCACTGTTCATTCAATGGCCTCTTTCGCTGGTACATCTCAGCTTCTTGTGGTGCCCAGCCCTGCTAACACTCTGGGACTCGCTGAGAGACCCCAGGTCTAGGTAACTCCCAAGAAACATTCCTCCCCCTTCCTAAGGGCAGGACTAACACCTGCTTTTTTTCTAATGAGGCAAGTGTGATGTGGAAATGCCTGGTCACAGCAAAGGCAGCAAGATTCCACCAGAATTCCCAGGATTAAATGTGATGAACCCTGTATAAGGTCAATCTGATTTTTCAGTCAAGCCATTGGGCATCTGAGTCAATAAAAGTTGGGTGAGACTAAGACATTGAGGTTCCAGTCCTCCAGGAAGCAGAAACCCTAATGGTGGAGGAAAGTGAAGACAATCCCCCAGTGAGACAGGGGTTGGGGCATGGCAGATATGAAACCCCACAACTTCCTTGAAATCTCACATTTTCTCTTAATCACTCACTCTATGTCATTCATTTTTTAACTTGTTTAATAATTTTAATTGCTCCACATAGCTCACCATCTGGTAAAATCAACATGCCTGAGAGAGATGTTAGGATGATTTTTTTTGTGTGTGCACCCTAGGGATGCCAGTATCAAGCTAAGGAGGAGCAGATTTGAGTAATTCTGTCTCCAGGAAGGTGAAGAAGGCAAGGTCACTGTGGAGCTTCAGGACAGAATGAACCTCTCTGGAAAACAGAGGGGCTCTGAGGGGATGGGAAGGGCCACAGTTTCAGGACCCCCCTGAATTTTAAACCCAGACTTCTCTATCCATGTCATAAGCTGGTTTTTGTGCTCATGAACTGCCAAATATCAAAATTATCTCAAAATCAAATCCATACATCATCTCCCCTTTATTTAGATAGAAATAACGGTGCTTCTATTACTAATTTAGAGTTTAAAACTTGAGAGAACGGGGATAACATGTTCCCCTTCATCCACTGCGAATCATGGTGACCCCTTTAGACCTCATGGATCACCAGTTGTCTAACAATCTTGAGAGATAAGAGATTCTTAGTTGTGGTTTCTCTAAACAGGCAACCAGATGCAGTTCTAAGGAAGCAGTAATACCATGTACCACCAATAGAGGGAAGTGCAGACGTGGCTGCAGTCAAGTCCGGGAGGAAAGGGCCACTCAGCTGATAGTAATGGGGTCTCTTAGATGCTAAAATGAGAAGTGTGGTGGCAGTAACAAGCTCCTTCCTTGGTTTGTATCCACACCATGTGTCTGAGGCTGGGTGGTCACGGGAGAGAGGCATTATGTGATTTCAGGAGGGTTTCAGGGAGTGTGCTGCTGTCCGGCAGTAACCAGGGTATCACGAAAATCAGTCCTTGTTCCATTCTGAATACAGGTCACTAACTTCCCCTGAGGTGGAGCCCAGGGCTCCAAATGATAGACTCTGATGATGGTGGCGACTGTGGGTTGGGACAGGCCATGTGGCCCTGAGCCAGCCTCCTTCCTCTTTGGCCTGCTGAGTGGTGTTTCTCATGCATAGCCCTGAATGTGGCCCAGATAGGATTACTGCGCTCCCCTGTAGTCTCCTCCTCCTCCTCTTCTGCACGCCTTAACTTAACCTCACTCCTTAATCTCTTCTTCCTCTGCCCAGATGTCTCTTCCCAACCCCTTTTCCAAGGATTCACTATCGTCTCTGTAGAAGTAATCACATTTCCCTTTCAACAACCAATCTGAATTCTTTTTTCCTTGTTTTATTTTCATTTTTTTTATTGATTAAGGTATTACATGTGTCCATACCTTCCTTTTGCTCCCCCACCCTACTCCCATACATGCCCTCACCCCCCAGTGTCTTGCATCCACTGGTTATGTTTATATGCATGCATATAGGTCCTTCGGTTGATCTCTTACCTCCCTGCCCCCTCCACAGCCTTCCCGCTATAATTTGGCAGTCTGTTCAAAGCTTCTCTGCCTATGTATCAATCCTTTTGTTCATCAGGTTATAATGTTCTTTATTATCTACAAATGAATGAGATCATATGGTATTTTTCTTTCATTACCTGGCTTATTTCACTTAGCATAATGCTCTCCAGTTCCATCCATGCTGCTGCAAATGGTAAGAACTTCTTTTTTAAAGCACCAGAGTATTCCATTTTGTAGATGTACCATCATTTTCTAATCCACTCATTTAGGCTGTTTCTAAATCTTAGCTATTGTAAATTGTGATGCTACGAACATAGGGGTGCATTATGTCCTTTCTGATTGGTGTTTCTAGTTTCTTAGGATATATTCCTAGAAGCAGAATCACTGGGTCAAATGGGAGTTCCAATTTTAGTTTTTTGAGGAAACTCCATACTGTTCTCCAGAGTGGCTGCACCAGTCTACATTCCCACCAGCAGTGCATGAGGGTTCTTTTTTCTCTGCATCCTCACCAACACTTGTCATTTGTTGATTTGTTGATAATAGCCATTCTGACAGATGTGAGATGGTACCTCATTGTCATTTTGATTTGCATCTTTTGGATGACTAGCTACTTTGAGCATGTTTTCATTTGTCTCTTGGCCTCCTTATGTTTTCTTTCAAAAGTATCTATTTAGGTCTGTTGCCAATTTTTTTTACTGGGTTGTTTATCTTCCTTTTGTTAAATTGTATGAGTTCCCAGTAAATGTTGGAGATTAAAACCTTATCGGAGATAACATTGGCAAATACGTTCTCCCATATAATGGGCTTTCTTGTTGTTTTATTGATGGTTTATATGTCCAGGATTTTGCTGCCTGTGAATTCCTCTAATATTTTTATGGTTTCCCATCTTACATTTAAGTCCTTTAACCATTTTGAATTTATTTTTGTGTATGATGTGAGTTGGTGGCCCCAGTTTCATTTTTTTGCATGTATCTATCCAATTTTTCGAACACCATTTATTGCAGAGACTGTCTTGACTCCATTGCATGCTCTTACCTTCTTTGTCAAATATTAATTGAGTATAGTGTTTTGGGTCGATTTCTGGATTCTCTATTCCATTCCATTGGTCTATATGTCTGTTCTTATGCCAGTACCAGGCAGTTTTGAGAACAGTGGCTTTGTAATACAGCTTGATATCTGGTATTGAGATCTCTCCTATGTTGCCCTTCTTTCTCAGGATTGCTGCAGCTATTCGAGGTCTTTTTATATTCCGAATGAATTTTTGGTGAGTTCATTCGAGGTCTGTGAAATATGCCATTGGTATTTTAATGGAGAGTACATTGAATCTAAATGCAGCAAGAGAAAAACAGTTAGTTAACTACAAGGAGATCCCTTGTAGGTAATTTTCTGTCTCTCTCTCTGGCAGCCTTTAAGATTCTTAGTTTCGGGGAGAATCCAAGATGGCGGCATAGGTAAACACCTACACTGCTGCCTCGCACAACAATTTCAAAATTACAACTAAAAGACAGAACGGACATCATCCAGAACCACAGGAAAGATGGCTGAGTGGAAGTTCTACAACTAGAAGGAAAGAGAGGGGCTCACAGAAACCCAGAGGAGCTGCAAAAAGCTGAGGTATGGAAACGCGCGCGTTGAGAGAGCGGATGCCGAAGTACCTGGCTGGCTTTCTCTGGCGGGAGGAAACGGAGACTCCCAATGGCATTGAACCCCTTATCTTACGACACTAAACCCCAGATCCAGCCGAAACTCATACAGGGGGAGTTTGGACTGTGAAAAGGGAGAAGTGCATGGAAATTTAGGGGAGCCGCAAAAGATCGGAGGTCTGGTGAAGCACGCGCACGCTGTGCAGAGGACAGACTGCTGATTGTGCCGCTGGCTTTCGCAAGTGGGCGGGAGACAGACCCTCCCAACTGTGCCTCTTCTGAGTCCACTGGGCCCCTGTTTCGGGTGAAACCCTGGAGACCTAGACTCGTTAGGTCCTGGTACGCAGAGGAGCTGGAAAGGCAGCGATCTAGAGGCACTGAGGGCGCTCGGGCACAAGGACCGCTCCAGTGATTACCCAGTCACGTGAGACTCAGGGGCCGGCTGTGGAGGGCAGGGCCAATTGAAAGGCAAGGCGGTCCCTTAAGCCCTGAGACTCCACCCATCCCAAGCTCAACAGAAGCTTCTTCGGTTTTGCAAGTATGGTATCATAAGGCTGAATTCAACACAGAAGTTTCCCCGACATAGTGAAAATGCTGAGACAAGGGAAGGGATCACAAACAAAAGAAATGGAGGAAAAAAAAAATGATTGGATATAGAGTTCAAAACCACGCTTATAAGGTTTTTTAAGAATATCCTAGAAAAGTTGTATAAACTTAGCAAGAGCCAAGAGGAGATGAAAAAGGAAAAACTAGAGATGCAAAAGAGCCAACTAGAGATGGAAAAGGTCCAACTAAAGATGATAAAGGACCAAATAGAAACTAAGCATACACTGACTGAAATAAAAAATATTATACAGAGTCCTAACAGCAGACTAGAGAAAGGCAAGAATCAAGTCAAAAATTTGAAATATAAAGAAGCAGAAAACACTCAACTGGAAAAGCAAGAAGAGAAAAGAATCCAAAAATGTGAATATAATGTAAGGAGACTCTGGGACAGCTTCAAGCGTACCAACATCAGAATTGTGGGGGTGCCAGAGAAGAGAGAGAGCAAGATACTGAATACCTATTTAAAGAAATAATGACTGAAAACTTCCCACATCTGGTAAAAGAAATAGACTTACAAGTCCAGAAAGCACACAGAACCCCATATAAAAGGAATCCAGAGAGGACCACACCAAGACACATCATAATTAAAATACCAAGAGCAAAAGACAAAGAGAGAATATTAAAAGCAGCAAGAGAAAAACAGTTAATTACCTACAGGGGAGCACCCATTCAACTATCAGCTGATTTCTCAACAGAAACGATGCAGGCCAGACAGGAGTAGCAAGAAATATTCAACATGATGAATAGCAAGAACCTACAACCAAGAATAATCTATCCAGCAAAGCAAACATTCAGAATTGAAGGGCAGATAAAGAGCTTCACAGATAAGAAAAAGCTAAAGGAGTTCATCACCTCCAAACCAGTATTATATGAAATGCTGAAAAGTACTCTTTTAGAAGAGGAAGAAGAAAAAGGTAAAAGCCAAAAAATTATGAACAACAAATACATATCTATCAACAAGTGAATCTAAAAATTAAGTGAATTAAAAATTTGATCAACAGAATAAACTGGTGAATATAATAGAATCAGGAGCACAGAAAGGGAGTGGTCTGATAATTCTCAGAGGGAAAGAGGTGAGGGGTGTACAGGGAGAGACTGGACAAAAATCATATACCTATGGATGAGATCAATGGGAGGGAGCCAAGGGCAGAGGGAGGGGTGGAAGCTGGGTGGAGGGGTGCTATGGAGGGGAAAAAAGAGAAACAAATGTAATAATCTGAATAATAAAGATTTAATTTAAAAAATAAAAATAAAAAAGATTCTTACTTTCTCGTTGGTGTTTGCCAATTTAATTATGATGTGTCTTGGTGTTGGTCTTTTGAAATTCATTTTGTTTGGGATTCTATGTACTTCTTGTACTTGTATAGTTTTTTCTTGCCAATATCAGGGAAGTTTTCTGTCATTATTTCTTCAAACAGGTTTTCTATTCTTTGCTTCTATTCCTCTTTTCTGGTACACCTATTATGCAAATGTTGTTTCATGTTGTGTTGTCCCAAAGCTCCCTTGGTCTCTCTTTCCTCTTATTTTTTAAGTCTTCTTTCCAGTTTCTGCTGTGTTTGTGTTTTTTCCTACCTTGTCTTCTAATTCACTGATGCAGTCCTCAGCCTGTTCTAGTCGACTGTTTAAGCCTTCTATTGTGTTCTTTATTGCAGCTATGTCATTCTACATCTCCTCTTGATTCCTTTTCATGTTGGTGACATTCTCATTCAACTCCTTGTAATTCTCATTGAGTTGTGTGTACTTGTCATTGAGTTGCATGTATTTGTCATCCAGCCATTTAAGCATCCTTATAACCATTACTCTAAATTCTTTCTATGATATGTTGCTAGCTTCAATTTCATTTAACCCCCTTTCTGGTGATTCCTCTTTTTCCTTTGGGGATTGCTTTTTTATTTTCCCCATGTTTTGCTATAACATTTTAATTGTAGGTCTGATTGCTTTTCTACCCAGGTTATTTTGGGGATGGTGTTACTGGTGTGATCTTTCAGGTCTCCTGGGCTTGGTAATCTAGTGTAGCTTTCTACATGAGCTATTTGGGTTCTCTTGATGTAGGCCTGTGAGCTAAAAAGGTACAACTGTGGTGTCTAGAAGTCAGTAACCATGGAGGTGTCCCAATTTTTGCTTTCTTACACCCTTGATTGAAATTGTGCATGCCCACTGGGGACTCACAGTGGAACCCAGGAACTGTCTGTTGGGGTGATGAGACTCAGAAGGTCTGCACTCTAGAAAGGTGTGACTGTGGTGTCCAGAGTTCTGTAGTTATGGGGTGGGCAGGCTCAGCTTTTGCTGCTCTACCTGTGGTGGATAGGTGCATGCTCCCAGTGGCAGCTCACAGGGGCACCTGCAGTGCATTTGCCATTGAGGGGCACTGAAGCACTTGAAGGGCTGTGGCACTGAAGCTGCATAATTGACGCATCTGTGGACAGACACCCAGGATGAGTGAATTCAGAATTTCTACTGCTGGGAGGAGTGTGTCTCTGTTTGTCCAAGATCACACCCAGCAAAGACTCACAGCAGTTCCCACAAGCACCTGTGGATAGATGTGCTCAGGGTCCCTGCCTGTTGGAAATGCATGCCTATGGTGGTGCATTTGCTGGCACATAGCTCTGGCGCACTCTGAGGGGCCCTGGCTTTAAAAGTACCTAGTTGGGGTGTCTGTGGCAGTTATTCAGAATTTCTACTGTGGGGCAAAATGTCCTTGTCTGTACAGAATCACACCCAGCAGGGGCTCACAGCAGCTCCCCAGAGCACCCTATGGATAGATGGGCTCAGCGTGCCTGCCCATTGGAAATGCGTGAATGTGGTGGTGTGTTTGCTAGTGCAGAGCTCTGACGTACTCTGAGGGGCCCTGGCGTTGAAGTTATGCATCTGGGGTGTCTGTGGGCAGTTATTCAGGAAAAGGGAATTCAGAATTTCTAGTTAGGGGCATATGCCCTTGTCTGTACAACTCACACCCAGCAGGGGCTCACAGTGCTTCTCAGGCACTGCCTACGGAGTGGTGTGCCCTGGATACCTTTACGCTGGAAACATGAGAATGTGGTGTCCAGAGTTCTGCCACTGGGAAAGGGGGAAATTGCACTTACTGCTGCTGGAGCAGTGCCCCTTTAGAGGTGGAGGTCCCAGGGTCCAAGGTCTGGGGCAGTATGATTTTGGCTGTAGTGGTTGGTGGGACACTGGCAGTGTCAAAGTCCTATCTCGGTGGTGGTGCTGATAAGTTCCTAGAAAAGATCACTCTCCATCTGGATTCTTACCAGCTTTGTAGGAAGACTCAGGAGTCCACAGCTGTACCCAGTCACTAAGATCATACTAAGTGGGAGAAGGGGACTGCATAGCACCCCAGTCCCTTAAAGCTCAAATATTGCCCTTAAGTGCCATCAAGTCTACACAACCATGCAATTGCTGGAGGTATGACTGCCTATCTTTTTACCCATCTAGGGCACAAGTGAACAAGAATTTAAGGAGCAAGACACACACCCAGGTGCTTGACTCCTTCAAGGTGTTTGTGCCCTCCCCTTCACAAAATACATGCCTTTCCAAGTGAATTCCAAGCCAACTGACAGTCAAAAACATGAGACAGATGAGAAGCAAAATATCAACTTTCTTCCTCATAAAAACTGGGGACATGTGTGTCAAAAAATAATTCCTGGAGAAATCAAGATGGCAGCATAGGTGAATACCTAAGCTGCGGCCTCACACAAAAATTTCAAAACTACAACTAAAAGACAGTACAGACACCACCCAGAAGCACAGGGAAGCTGGATGAGTGAAAATTCTACATCTAGAAGAGAGGGACTCACAAAGACTCAGAGGAGCTGTAAAAAGCTGAGGTGTGGACACACACTCGTGGATAAGACAGGCAGAGGAGGGTCTGGCTGGCTTCCTCTAGCGGGAGGGAGATAGGAAATCCCAACTGCACTGAACCCCGGCTCCAGGCAAGACTCATAGGGGAGTCTGGACTGTTGAGAAAAGGAAGGAGTGCATGGAAACTTGGGGCAGCCGCAAAAGACAGAAGTCTGGGGGCTCACGAAAGTGCATGCAAAAGTGCAAAAAAGTGGACACACAGAGCGCTGACTGCTGATTGTACCTGGCTTCCTCTAGCGGGAGGATAACAGAACCTCACAATAGCATGAAATCCAGGTCCAACTACACTGAACCCTAGTTTCAGGCGAGACCTTGGGGATCCAGACTCATACAGATCCCTAGAGCACACGGAAACTCAGGGAAACCAAAAGGCAGAGTTCGGGAAGCTCTATCTCACGTGTGTGTGAAAGGCAGGGGTCTGGAGGCAAGCCCAAATGCGTAGACATAGCTGATCCTCACAACCAATTGGCTTAAAGGTCAAATCCCCCCCAGTGATACCAACAACAATCAAGAATTAACTACAACAAGACTTTACTCATAGTTCACAAAGGAGTGCACCAAGAGTGTCCACCTCAGGTAACTGGGGAGGTGGAGCTATTGGGCCACACCTCACACACAAAGCTACTCTACCAACTCAGGGAAGCAGCAAAATATGCAGAGACTAAAGAACAGATCACAAACGAAAGAAATAGAGGAAAACAAACGACTGGATATAGAGTTCAAAAACATAGTTATAAGGTTTTTTAAGAATTTCCTAGAAAAAAATGGATAAATTTAGCAAGACCCAAGAGGAGATGAAAAAGAACCAACTAGAAATTAAGCATACACTGACTGAAATAAAAAATATTATACAGAAACCTAACAGCAGACTAGAGGAGTGCAAGAATCAAGTCAAAGATTTGAAATACAAAGTAGCAAAAAATACTCCACTGGAAAAGCAAAAAGAAAAAAGAATAAAAATGTAAAGATAGTGTAAGGAGCCTCTGGAACAACTTCAAGCACACCAACATCAGAATTTTGGTGGTGCCAGAAGAAGAGAGAGAGAGCAAGATATTGAAAACCTTTTTGAAGAAATAATGACTGAAAACTTCCCCAACCTGGTGAAAGAAATAGACTTACAAGTCCAGGAAGCACACAGAATCCCCAAAAAAAAAAAGGAATCCAAAGAGGACCACACCAAGACACATCATAATTAAAATGCCAAGAGCAAAAGACAAAGAGCAAATATTAAAAGAAGCAAGAGAAAAACAGTTAATTACCTACCGGGGAGCACCCATTCAACTGTCAGCTGATTTCTCAACAGAAACTATGCAGGCCAGATGGGAGTGGCAAGAAATATTCAATGTAATGAATAGCAAGAACCTATAACCAAGATTACTCTACCCAGCAAAGCTATCATTCAGAATTGAAGGGCAGATAAAGAGCTTCACAGATAAGAAAAAGCAAAAGGAGTTCATCAGCACCAAACCAGTATTATATAAAATGCTGAAAGGTATTCTTTAAGAAGAGGAAGAAGAAAATGGTAAAGGTAAAAATTATGAATAACAAACACATATCTATCAACAAGTGAATCTAAAAATCAAGTGAATTGAAAATCTGATGAACAGAATAAACTGGTAAATATAACAGAATTAGGGGCATAGAAAGGGAGTGGACTGATAATTCTCAGGGGGGAATAGATGAGAGGGGTGCAGGGAGAGACTAGACAAAAATCATACACCTATAGATGAGGACAATGGCGGGGAGGTAAGGACAGAAGGTGTGGTAGGAACCAGGTGGAGGAGTGATGTGGGGAAAAACGAGGAACAATTGTAATAATCTGAACAATAAAGATTTATTAAAATTAAAAACAAACAAACAAAAAAAATAATAATTCCTAAATCTGAAACCCAGAACTGGGTTTATCCACAAGGCTCAAATTTGCTCCAATCAACCACACACATTCCCCACACCCCAGACTGCTGTCCCTGTGCACTGGAGCTCCTCCAACTAGATGAGACCAGGGAGACACACCAAAGAGCAGACTCACCTTCACAGAACTCCCAGCCTCAGAGTCTCCCCAGGAAGAAGGGAAGGGAGGGGGGCCAGGAATCCTGCTGACTGATGGGCCACCTCCTAGAAGGGGACGTTGGTGTGGGGCCTGAGTGCTCCCACTTGCGTCCTCTCCATTTCTGCATCCGCAGAGGTGCCAGGTCTTCATCCTCTGGGCCAGTGGCTGCAATGCTGTTGCCTCTGCTTCCTCCTGCCCCTGAATTCTTAGGTCTGGGACTCTCTGCCTCTCAAGGACAAACCCTGTCCTCACAGGGTCTCCCAGGCCAGAGACTCAGCCCACTAGTGTGGTCTGAATTAAAGCTGTTCCTGGTGAAGCTAAGGAATCTGGTCCCCTGGGTGTTTTCTCTGCTCTCTCTCCCTTTTCAATCGCTGCCTCTCCAGCTCTGCAAGCTTCTAGCTATTTTCCTGTTTCTGGAGTCGTTGCTCAAACAAGAAAATTCCTGGGGGCTGGCGCTGCCCCTTCCCTTGGGTCTTCCTCCCCCTTGCCTCTTGATCCTGACTGTCCCTTTTTGTCCTCCATTCCTGCTGCCACATGTCCTGATGGCTGAGAACTACTGTGGGGCTGCAGAAGGAGGGAGACATGCAGAAGGAGGGAGACATGTCTAAAAACACTCAGAAAGTTAGTTTCACTTCTAATTTCCCCGTTTGGGAGGAGCTCTCCCCGGGTGATCGTACACACTTCCTGCTCAGGGCTGGGCAGCCACACTAGACGCAGGCTGGGGACACAGGAGGGCTCCAGGCCCAGAAAGGGCCCAGGGCAAGACGATGGCCAGTGAGGGCACAGACCTCAGCACCAGGTCAGTCTCTGTCTCCCTTCCTTTAACTTTCTCTCAGGTTGTGCTGCTGCTTTAGTGTGTGTTCTTAGACACTCGTCTAAACTTTGACATCCATCCTGCTTTACAAGAACACTCCAGTGCAGTGTAATGAAATGCAGAAATACTAGTGAGGTAATTGGATCTTTAAACTGCAGAGGGACAGCTGCTGGTGTGAGTGCAGCTGCCACAACTCACAGGACTCTTCTCTTACAGCTACTGCTCAGCTGTGGGCCATTTGGAATCCTCTGTTTTTTCTGACGCAATTTGTTATTTTCTCATGACCTCTGAACCTTCTCATTTCCCTCAGGACCCCTCTGCCTTCACCTAGGTTTTTTCAAACAGGGTACTTTAGAAAATATAGAATTCTGGGTGCCTTGGTCTCATACCTGAGCTAAGGACAGGTCAGTGCCAGGCCTATTCCCATCTCTGCCTGGGGCTCTGAACTCTCCCTCCAGGGATCTTGATCTAAGAGAGTAAAAGAAAAAGGGCTCACATGAAAGACTTGTGCAGGCTGGGTATTTTCATCGGTACTTTGAGTTTCTGCTCTGTAATGGGTTATACCTCTGACAAGGCAAAGGCCAGAAATCCTATCTTTTTCTCTAGTAATGGGTCAGAAATAACATTATTTAATTTGTTTAACCTTTTTTAATAGAAAAGAATTACATTTTACATTCTTGCTCATAAAATTTCAAATACATGCAAGTGTGTAGAGGAGAAAGTCTCCTTCACTTGCCACCTGCCTGAAGCTGTCAGTCCCGGTCCTTTTGAGTATGTGGGCACAGAATTCCATGTCTCTTTCTCTGTGTTTACACATATAAATGCTTTTCCTAAATACATACTTTGTGTTTTGTTTTTTAACAAAGAGAATTATATTATATATGCTATTTTGCATTATTTTAGTAGTGAAAATTAAAGATTTTTTCACATTAATGAACATATAGATCTCCATTCTTTTTTAAAGCTGCATACTATTCCATAAAAATCAATATGCCCTAAGTTTTTTAAGTTTTACTTTTTTAATTTTAAGAAATTCTTTATTGTTTAAAGTATTATATGTAGTATAACATATGTCTCCTTTTTCCTTCACTAACCTCTTCCCAACCACCCTCAGCCCACACACACATCCTTACCTCCCTAATGTCTGTCCCTTGGTTATGCTTATATGCATGCATACAAGTCGTTTAGTTAATCTCTTATGCTCCGCCTCCTTCCCCTGCCTTCCCTCTGAAGTTTGACAGTCTGTTCGATGCTTCTCTGTCTCTGGAGATATTTTGTTCATCAGTTTATGTTGTTCATTATTTCCACATATCAGTGAAATCATGTGATATTTATCTTTTTCCAACTTGCTTATTTCGCTTAGCACAATGCTCTCCAGGTCCATCCATGCTGTTGCGAATGGTAGGAATTCCTTCTTTTTTATAGCAGAGTAGATGTACCATACTTTTTTAACCTGCTTATCTGCTGATGGGCACTTAGGCTGTTTCCAAATCTTAGCTATTGTAAATTGTGCTGCTATGAACAAAGGGGTGCATATGTCTTTTCTGATTGGTGTTTCTGATTTCTTTTTTTTTTTAATATATTTTATTGATTTTTTACAGAAAAGAAGGGAGAGGGAGAAAGAGTTAGAAACATCAATGAGAGAGAGACATCGATCAGCCACCTCCTGCACGCCCCTTACTGGGGATGTTCCCGCAACCAGGATACATGCCCTTGACCGGAATTAAACCTGAGACCTTTCAGTCTGCAGGTTGACGCTCTATCCACTGAGCCAAACCAGTTTCGGCTGATTTCTTTTTTTTTTAATTAAATCTTTATTATTCAGATTATTACATTTGTCTCTCTTTTTTCCCCTCCATAGCTCCCCTCAACCCGGCTCCCACCTCTCTCTCTACCCTTACGTCCCTCCCATTGATGAGTCCATAGGAGTATGATTTTTGTCCAGTCACTCCCTGTATACCCATCCCCTCTTTCCCCCTGAGAATTATCAATCCACTCCATTTTTGTGCTCTTGATTCTATTATATTCACCAGTTTATTCTGTTGATCAAATTTTTAATTCACTTAATTTTTAGATTCACTTGTTGATAGATATGTATTTGTTGTTCATAATTTTTTATCTTTTACCTTTTCCTTCTTCCTCTTCTAAAAGAGTACCTTTCAGCATTTCATATAATACTGGTTTGGTGCTGATGAACTCCTTTAGCTTTTTCTTATCTGTGAAGCTCTTTATCTGCCCTTCAATTCTGAATGATAGCTTTGCTGGATAGAGTATTCTTGGTTGTAGGTTCTTGCTATTCATCATGTTGAATATTTCTTGCCACTCCCATCTGGCCTGCATCGTTTCAGTTGAGAAATCAGCTGACAGTCGTATGAGTGCTCCTTTATAGGTAATTAATTGTTTTTCTCTTGCTGCTTTTAATATTCTCTCTTTGTCTTTTGCTCTTGGTATTTTAATTATGATGTGTCTTGGTGTGGTCCTCTTTGGATTCCTTTATATGGGGTTCTGTGTGCTTCGTGGACTTGTAAGTCAATTTCTTTTACCAGATGTGGGAAGTTTTCAGTCATTATTTCTTTAAGTAGGTTTTCAGTATCTTGCTCTCTCTCTTCTTCTGGCACCCCTACAATTCTGATGTTGGTATGTTTGAGGCTGTCCCAGAGGCTCCTTACATTATCTTCACATTTTTGGATTCTTTTCTCTTCTTGCTTTTCCACTTGAGTGTTTTCTGATTCTTTATATTTCAAATTTTTGACTTGATTCTTGCCTTCCTCTAGTCTGCTGTTAGGACTCTGTATAATATTTTTTATTTCAGTCAGTGTATGTTTAATTTCTATTTGGTCCTTTATCATCTCTAGTTGGTCCTTTTCCATCTCCAATTGGATCTTTAGCATCTCTAGTTGGTTCTTTTTCATCTACTCTTGGGACTCGCTAAATTTATCCATCTTTTCTAGCATATTCTTGAAAAACCTTATAAGCATGGTTTTGAACGCTATATCCAGTTGTTTGTTTTCCTCCATTTCTTTTGTTTGTGATCCCTTGCCTTGTCTCGGCATTTTCACTATGCTGGGAGAAATTCTGTGTTGCATTCAGCCTATGATACCAGACTTGAAAAACTGCAGAAACCTCTCTGTTGAGCTTGGGATGGGTGGAGTCTCAGGGCTTAAGGGACCGCCTTGCCTTTCAGTCAGCCCCACCCTCCACGGCCCCTGAGTCTCATGTGACTGAGTAGTGGCTGGAATGGTCCTTGTGTGCGCACGCACTCTCTCGCAGTGCCTATAGACTGCTGCCTTTCCTGCTCCCCTGTGCTCTGGGACCACACGAGTTTGGGTCCCCAGGGTTTTGCTCGAAACTGGGGCCCAATGGAGTCAGAAATGGCACAGCTGGGAGGGTCTGTCTCCTGCCCACTCCTGAAAGCCAGCGGCACAATCAGCAGTCGGTCCTCTGCATGAAACACCTTGTACACCACCAGACTTCTGATCTTTTGCGACTCCCCTAAATTTCCGTGCACTTCTCCCCCTTCACAGTCCAAACTCCCCCCGAATGAGTTTCGGCTGGATCTGGGGTTCAGTGTTGTAGGCAAGGAGTTCAATGCTTTTGAGAGTCTCCGTCTCCCTCCTGCCAGAGAAAGCCAGCCAGGTTCGCCTTCACCTGCTCTCTCCACGCACGTGTCTCCATACCTCAGTTTTTTACAGCTCCTCTGGGTCTCTGTGAGCCCCTCTCTTTCTTTCTAGTTGTAGAATTTCCACTCCGCCAGCTTTCCTGTGGTTCTGGATGATGTCCGTTCTGTCTGTTAGTTGTAGTTTTGAAATTGTTGTGTGAGGCAGCAGTGTAGGTGTTGACCTATGACACCATCTTGGATTCTCTTCGGCTGATTTCTTGAGATATATTCCTAAGAAGTGGGATTACTGAGTCAAATGGGAGTCCCATTTTTAATTTTTTGAGGTAACTCCATACTGTTTTTCATAGTAATATGCCATAATTTTTAAACCATTCTCTTCCATTGATAGATACTTTGGTCATTTCAACAAGCTGTGATAA